>OX375786.1:2636027-2750275 GCA_947359385.1 Chesias legatella | reverse complement strand
TGCCACTGCGCTAGTGCCCGCAAAACCGTTAATACTTATAGGTATATCTAGTTCGCTATTGTGCAAACATCATTTATTCGTAGGTACTGTATTAGCAGCGAACATCTCCAGGTAATAATGTTCATTGCGTTGTGGATTGGTGCTCTTTCTCACAAATGAATCCGTACACGTGGCTGCAAGTGACGTCGTTCAGTTTCCCGTCGTTGGCGAAGAACGTGCCACAAAACTCGTTGCCCCCAGAGTTGTTAGGCTCGTTCTCCGACCACTCGCCGAAACCCGCTTCTTCTAGCGTCTGGTCTGTGAGCAAGAATGCAAGTAAAATTTTAAGACCTGAAGAATAATGAAACTTGTAAAGCATTGGACACAGTAGCTAAAAACAGGTTATTTTATATGACATCAGAAGCAGAAAGCTCCTATGATGTTAAGCGATATCTGCATACTCATGCCAAGTTCGTCCAGGGAAGTACTGCCCATTTCTGCCACCAAGCAGTAACGCGTTTGCTCCGGTTTGAAAGGTGTGGTTGCCGGTGAAATTACAGGCACATGAGACATTCCACCTACACGTCCCAAAGTTACGGGCGCATACGTGTGACTTGTCGTACCTAGTAGGGGAGGACGGACTCAAGTCGCATCGGTTGTTATGGGATAGGTTACCACTTAACACCAGGTGAGCCGTCGTGGTAACCGCGGCCCATAGAAAACAGCAATGCCACTATACCAATACTCCATATACGACCATACTAGTACTCCATAGTACGAGATGACTCAAGTCGAACTGCGTTGCGTCCATCACCCTGAGACGGGGATGTTACGTCTCATACGCATTCAATGTCACCGGCACCCACTCCCTTCCACCGCACACACACGAGTGCATCAGTGCTTGGCGGCAGATTACCAGGTGTGGTGGCAGTACTTCTCCGGGCGAACATAGCACAAGTTCTACTGCTACTTTGGGTTGCTCCTTTCGCACCACCCGGGGGACACGTGTAGAGATTAAAGGGTAAGGGTGAGTCCGATATATCAGTATTCGCTAAGATATCAGTGATATCTCGTGTATTCATGTATCAGTAATCCCACGAAATCTGGTATGCTAATACTTAATATTCACTCTACCATATTATGCGGGCGTTTAATATCGGTCATATAATATCAGTATTCTACTCATATTCACTATTCATTGGCTGATATATCTATCGGCGGGCTTCGTGTAAATTATGCCTCACTCTGATTCGCTAATATGTGATACGTGATCAGAACAAGCGAGACAAATAGTTACGTAGGGAAAGTGAGTCTTTTGTGCATTGCTTAAGGACTATTTTGCATTGGACATATTTTGTCATGTAGGCGCGTACAGCGCCTCAATCAGTTGTTAATAGTTCAAGAGGAAATTACTAGATGGCAATATATTAAATTTGGCATCCGTGAGAGTGAATAGCATCTGTCCGGAAACAAAATATTTAGAAAAAATATATTAAAGTGACGGTTCGCCGTTCTTGTTTGTGAATTTGTGGTCGAACTAAAATGAAGTATTTTTTTTGTTTCTTTGCGATATTTGTAATGGACATGGTACATTAAATTAATCGTGAAGATATTTTATGTTTGAAATATGTATAATGACGACGATCCCGAAAGGTTTTCATAGAATAATTTGGTCCGAAAAGTTACATGATCTCGACGCTATAATTGATTGATGATTGTACGTTGTTTAAAGTTTATAATAGTATCTTTGTAAAAATAAATGCTAAATATAAGATAATGCTTCACTATCATTACATCTAGACCATTCAACAAACGAAATATACTGAGATGCGTCTGATGGATGGATGGATGGATGTTTACGTCGCCCGAGGCCTCTTTACCCGGCGGGAAGTACTTCTATATTTGTTTTTTTGTGAGAAAGCTTAATATTTATACTGAGATTCTGATATCATTTTAAAGGGCATATCATGTACTCTGTTACATAAAAGAATTATTCCTATTAACTTTCATATTTTCTTGTAAAACTCGAAACAAAAAGGATACACGATATTTTTTTCGAATATCCCCAACTTTAAGCTTTATTTTCTTCTTTTGTCATCAATCTAAGTAATTTATTTTAAAGTTCATTAGATTTTCGATTCTTTGAACTTTTCGGGAGTATTTTTTAATCAACTGTGGCTACAGTAGTTTCTCAGTAGTACCTAATCGTTTTTGTAGACTACTCGCGCGGTTGTAGAAAACGAAAGTGACGTTTAATGGCGGACAGGTGAAGCGAAGCGAGTGTCGTTTGCGCGGGGTGGACGCTTGAGTGGTTGGGCCGGGCGGCGGGATATTTGAAATGCAACTTACTTCAGACCAACATGTTAATAAAAAAATATCATTGACTTACTTACATATTTACATTACATTTTACTTACTATGTTTTATGTTATGCCTATTACATTTTTCTTTATTTATTGTAATAAATTGATTGAATAATTGTTTTTCCCACATTTTTTTGTAAACTTTTATTTAACTACCTAATTAGTGTTTCATCGTTTTTTTTATTGATTCCAAAAATTCAACAAAATCCGATAGATTAATGAAAGGCATACATAATAGGCATTAATATTAATTTCACAATAAACGTGATAATAATATTAAGAGTAGATGGGTATTCATAGTATTAGGTATAGCCACCAATATCATGAATATCAGTGATATTCAATATTAGTTTAGGTATTATAATACTTCTCAATGAATATATTGGTATCAGTGATATTGTAAAATATCGGTATTAACTCATCTTTATTAAAGGGATTCATACATACTTACATTGACGATTCCAAGTTTGACTTTGACTTTGAATAACTGAAACTGACAACTTACTGAATATAGTTTTAAAAACGGGCGTCTCTTTGTCTTTCGTTGGTGTCGCTCTGTAACCTGCTAAGTAGAACCACGGGAACCGGGAACCGAGGATTCTGGGGGAGGTGCGCGTCAGGTTGCGAACCGCTTCACTCTCCGCTAACGAGTTGAGGACCAGCAAGTGGGAGCCTTCCGCTCGACACTCGTCGTAAGCTTCGTTCCAGGAGTACGGAGTCGGGGGGATCTTGTAGCAGCTCCCTACTGATGGTATGTATTCGTATTCTGAAATCAAGTACAACAAAGTAAAAAACGATTATGATTATCCGCGTCTTACGAACAGTTTTAGATTCAAACTTTTTTTAGGCATTTCACACAGCGCCGTCTAGCCCAAACTAAGCATAGCTTGTACTATGGGAACCAGACAACTGACAGAATACATTATTACATTTAAAAGCATTTCCTTAACATTCGACTAGTCTGAACTCTCGCATAAGCCCTTTATCACGTCTTTTCCTACTTAAATTTTGTGGGTAGATACATTATGTTATAATTTATAAGCCACATATTATGTGATTTACGAAAACATTACTGTTTGGAACTTTTGAAATCTGGAATTATTTATGCCATATTATTGACAGTGACAGTTACAAAAAGTTGTCAGAAAGGTTGCTGTACACGGGTACTTGGGTAACGTACTTGTGCCATACACCCCGCATTCCGAATCGTACGGCGCCTCACTCGCCTTCACTTTGCAGAAGAAAGGCAGCAGCTGGAAGCACGGGAAGCTATTGAAGTCTCCCGTTCGACTGATCACTTCACAGCTGCCAGGACTATGATCTTCCTCCTCTTGGGACACTGGAATATATTAAAAGTCTCGTAAAATCTTAAGAACTTGACCAAAATGACAAGGTTTTGGCGTGGATTGCAGAAGGTAGATCAGTCATTGCAGACTGGTGAAAGGGACGAGTAGTTAGGAATTAGAATTCAATGCAATGTTTCTCATACAATTTAAAACTGAACGAAGTTATCCACGGAAAATATTATTAGGTACATTTTGCATATATTATTTTCGAGAAAAGCAAAATATGTTAATAATGTCTTGTTGTATGATTGGTAATGTACTTGCTGCCTTTCAACGAAGCAGACAACCCTGCTAATTTTGGCACTGAATTTTGGTTCTTTGGACTCATCGATCACGGACCAGTGGCGACTTGTTTTTGGACTTACAGTAGATTAAAGGGTGTTCCTCAGCCGATTCATGGCTCCGTCCGTCAGGCTTCACCCATGCGAAGTTCCCCAGGTCTGGATACTTCTTTAACATGCCGTGCGCCTGGACTATGTCTTCGGGCGATTCTATCGCCATCAGTTGTGCCCCTGTATTAAAATTCACGCTACCACTTTTTTAGAATATAAGATAAATAAATATAAATATAATTTATTTTAAGACCATATCTGTACATTATATTTTAATGTAATATTATTCTTTACCCATGTTACGCTCGTTCACAAGGAACAAGAAAAATGTTGCCAACTTTAGAGTTGCCAGTATCCGTCACCAGAGATGTACACATATTAAGGTCCACTCATTTGATTTATTTATTCATTTATTTATTAAGGTAGGTACATACACCAACAAATACAAATGTATGATTTAAAAATAAAACTAATTAAAAAGTATTTACAGCCAATTAAAGGTATCTCTAGTTTAAACATAAGCATAAAATGATCTTTTCATTGTTATAAAATTTAACTAAAATTGCCAAATAAGCCTAATTTAATATGTGTCCTTGCGTAGATAATGTATAAAATTCGTAAATACTGACCCTCGATTTCGCAGACACCATTTATGCTCCACCCTCGTCTGGGCTCAGCGTGGAACTTATAAAAAGAATCTGTTTTCTGATTGTACTCGTAATCTGAACGGTACACCTTCATATCGCGAGTTGGCGATGCCATGGCGCCTGAAATAGGTACATTATATAATGGTACATTACATATTAGGTAAGTTATAATGCATAACAAAATAATGTTTAAACATTCATACTTATTATTAATAATATTACTATTGGTGGACATTTCACACGGCGCCATCTAGCCCCAAAGTAAGCTAAGCATAGCTTGTATGGACCAATATTTTAAATCTCTTGGTAATGGACCCAAATGCTATGCGAAAAGGGCCCCACATTTAAATAGGGGAAGACTTAAGTCATTTCATTTTGTTATAGCAAATAATGCTTAACCTCAGGTAGATCTAGACTTAGCTCGTCCGTAGGTTTTGTATTTGCAAAAAATAATAAGTACCTCTTTCTCAATATATACCATTGACCATTTGACTAGCCTTATAGCTCAGTTGTTTAGTAACCCTACCTTCTGCGCTGTAGGTCGTGGGTTCGATCCCCACTCAGGGCAAACATTTATGTGACATTTTTAACATTGATGTTTGTTCTGTGTCTGGGTGTTAATATGTATTATATGTATGTATTTACAAAAGAAAAGTATATAAGTATTATATCAGTTGTCTGGTTCCCATGATACAAGCTATGCTTAGCTTACTTTGGGGCTAGATGGCGCTGTGTGAAATGTCCACCATTATTTATTTATATATTTAATATGAAGGAAATAGTACATACCCACTTCCGTTGTAGTGCAAATGCTTAATTCATCGTATCGATTCATGACCTTCCATAATAGATCCAACAACAATCCGTTATAATTCCCTACGCTTTTAAAAACTCTATAGTTAAACCTCAGTTTAAAAAGGGCGACAAACTGAACTTAGACAATTATAAATATATAAATAAAATAAGTCTATAAATTTATTAATTATTCTAGTATATTCAAAAACTAAACTATTATTATGAAGTTGCTAGCAACAGGTAGATAATCAAATATTAATATAACTGTTTGGTCGCAGACAGGCATAAACAATTGCAAAAAAATACAGCCATGTTCACATAAAAAATGTCATTATACCATGTTTTATGTGAATAAGTATATTATCTTTTATATTTTATCTTTTTTTACGCCTGATTGATTACTATAACAGTATTTTTTTATTACTCCCAGTCATTATTCGTTATACATAAAAAATGCAATAAAAATAAATTATTATTATATTTTACTGATTGGTACTTACAAAGGGAAAGGGTCAGCAAATAAAAATATATTTCCATTTTTTCTGACAACACAAGTACACACAGTTCTAGACACTTGCAAATAAGATCACAAATAGACCGTGACCGACTGATAAGCGTGTTTATTATTGTTCTCAGGTTCAAAGATAATTTATAAACGCTATTCTCTTGTTGCATTTATACAGGATGTTATGTGTGTATTATATTTTATCTGTTACTCGGCGCGCCAGACACAGCAACAACATTTGAACACTTAATTGAACACTTGTCTGGCGCGGGTATTTGAGATTTGTTTCAAAGTTTGATTAAATTCAACACAAACTTCACACATTGCGTAGCCTGCCACACTTGCGCAAAGTTCATTTGATATTGCATCAAAGTCAAAGTCAAAGTCATCACCTTGCGAGATGTGTGGCAGGTACAATAAATAATAGGCAGGTATAAATAAATAAATATTGGTAAACATTTCACACAGCGCCATCTAGCCCCAAAGTAAACTAAGTAATTAGCTTGTATCATGGGAACCAGACGAATGATATAATACTTTTTTTGTAAATACATACATATAATACATGTCAACACCTGGACACCGAACAAACACCTATGTTCGTCACACAAATGTTTATCCTGGGTGGGAATCGAACCCACGACTTACAGCGCAGAAGGCATGGTTTACTAACTGAGCTATGAGGCCAGTCATAGCTCAGTAGGTTTACATTCCTGGACTGGCGTCCTAGGGCTTTCAAACTAGTCTAAACTCTACTGTTTTATTCTCTGTCTGTCTTATTGCATTAACTCAACAAAAAGTATTAATATTTGTTTATAATAGGTTTTTTTATTCATCTGTTATTTTATTTTTTTCTATAATTAGTGCAGGTACCATCGTGTTACTATTTTTTGTGTCTTTTCTTTGTTTGTTCCCAATAAAGTTTTATAATAATATCAATCAAATCAAATCAAATATCTTTATAATAATTATTATTATTATTTCATTGCTTTATAACTTGCCATACGGCGCGCCGCTCCTCGCATTCTGCTGCCCGGGCCATGGCCCCTATGCCCCTAGGGTTAATACGTCTCTACCCACTGCAGAGTATCTATCGGCCTCTTCTCTAGCACGCCACTCTTGCCGGCCTTGTGTAAGTCTGATTCACTGTTCTCCTATTGTATATTGTCTACTATGTCGTCCGACCATCGGGCTGCAAATATGACAAACCCTTCGATAAAGTTTATACCTACATGCCTACTTTACGAGGAAGGAAAATGTGAACAATGCGTATCATACATAGTTTATAAAATATTTTATTATCAAAATATTTATATATTATTATGATGGACGATTTACTATACAAATATCTAGCAAAAACTTTTCTTTTATGTGATACATTTACTGAACGAGCCGACGGCCCACCTGGTGTTAAGTGGTAACCTCTGCCCATAACAACCGATGCGACTTGAGTCCTCCCTTACTAGGTACAATACCCAAGTCGCATCGTATGCGCCCGTAATTTTGAGACGTGTAAGTGGAATGTCTCATGTGCCTGTAATTTCACCGGCAACCACACCTTTCAAACGGGAACACAGTAACGCGAATACGTTACTGCTTGGCGGCAGAAATGGGCATGGTGGCAATACTTTTCCGGACGGAATTGGCGAGAGTGTAGTCTTTATACAGAAGTAACTAGCAAATTACCGTTCTCTATATACATAGACAACGTAGCTAGCAACATAAAAACGGCTGTTGCATCTACCCATTGCTTGGATTTGTCAGATCAGGAGACAGGACATATCAGAGAGTTTTACCGTAAAATAAAGTCTGTACAAATAAACAGTTTCAGGAAAAGAGAAATTAGACAAAAAAATATTGACGAGTTTCTTGAGTATATGAACGAAATCTCTTTATCCGATGTTCTGAATGAAACATCGACTAATGTATCTTTTGAATAAAAACAAAACGATATACATCACTACCTGTTCCCGCGACTTCGTCCGCGTGGAATTCGGTTTAATCACGCACCCCTATTTTACCCCTCGGAAAAGTAGCCTAAGTTACTCCTTGTTACGTCAGCTATCTGCCAGTGAAAGTCCCGTCAAAATCGGTCCAGCCATTTCAGAGATTAGCCGGAACATACAGACAGACAGACAGACAAAAATTTTAAAAAAAATTATTTTGGCATAGGTATGTACCGTGTATACATCCATATTATGCACGTAGTAAAAAGCGGTTATTTTAATATTACAAACAGACACTCCAATTTTAATTATTTGTATAGATTATATACTTTTGTAATATTATTATATTGCTTTCGACATGATGGAAGTTTATATAATAAAATATCCTGTTTTTATCCTTGTACTTACCATTTGCCTGTTGTTATACCAACAAATAATGAGTGTAGCGTTAGCTGCTAATAACTCTTTGGATTTACTCAGTGTACAGTGTTTCTTTTAGGATAGGATTAATTCTAAACTGTAGATACAGCCTATAAATGGTATGTTAAAATTGATTATTATGTCGAATATATTATTCTGTGGAACTTGTATAACTTTATTCGGAGGTTGATGCTTGTGACACAGTAATTTACTCCTGCATCGTGTCTCTAACTATTTATCAGACAGACAGACAAACAGACAGGCAGTCAAAAATTGTAAAAAATGTTGTTTTGGTATATGTACCGTGTCATCCATGTGCACTTACTAAAAATCGGTTATTTTAATATTACAAATAGACACTCCAATTTTATTTATTTGTATAGATATAGATTATAAAATGTAAGTAAAAGAGTTTTTCTTACAGAAATGAAGGTGATATCGATACTATGGACGACGCTTGGTTTCGCGTATTGTACATCCATGTTCTCTAGCCCCGCGACTAGGCTTCAGCCATCCGGATCTGGTTTCGGCCATTCAGATTTTGGGTTTTCAATTGGATTTCAGAACAGTACTCCACCAAGACTAGGTAAATCTATTATCTTTTTTTGACTGACTGATTCAAGACGAAATATAAACTGCACTATAATGAATATAGTGTCACATATTGCAAGGGGGTGCTTTTTAGGACCTAGGAACTCATTGTGACTATCGTGTGGTCAGGTGGGCCACCAGCTCGTTCCGTAGTTAGAAGTCACATAGAAAACAATTATGTGGCAATGTATGCGATGTTATTCTATACATTGCAACATTGTCTTTTAAAATTGCAGCACAGAAGAATAAATAAGTTTTTTTTTTATGTGATACTGTTACGGAACGAGCCGAAGGCCCACCTGTTGTTAAGTAGTAACCCCTCAGCCTGTCAACCTCTCTGCCCATAACAAGCAATGCGATTTGGGTCCTCCCCTACTAGATACGACAAGGCCCAAGACGCACCGGATGCGCCCGTAACTCTGAGACGTGTGGGTGGAATGTCTCATGTGCCTGTAAATTCACCGGCAACCACACCTTTCAAACCGGAACACAGTAATGCGAACGTGTTACTGCTTGGCGGCAGAAATGGGGATGATGGCAGTACTTCTCCGGGTGAACTTGGCGTGAGTTCTACTGTTCTTAAATATCTCTCTATAATTATATTATACTCTGTGAAATTATAACTTTTCAGTTGTCGGTGCACCGAGACAAGATTACATGGGGAAAGTGTATACGTGTCCATTATCAGATCTGTCTAAGGAAATATACTGTTCTGAAGTCAACATGAGTACTTTAATAAACACCATTGAATCTCAATATCTTATTCCTCGACGTGAGTATCATTTTTACAAGCTTTCATATAACTCGCATCGTTCTCATGACTTTCCGGTCTATAGTAATATAATATAATAATATTGGTGGACAATTCACACAGCTCCATCTAGCCCCAAACTAAACATAGCTTGTTGTAACATAGGAACTAAACTGATAGAATACATATTAACATTTTTTTTGTAACTACGAGTACATTATTTACTTTTATTTTTTACTACATCCATGTTAACACCCAGACAGAACAAACGTCAATATTCGTCATACAAATTTTTGTCCTGAGTGGCAATCGAACCCACGACCTAAAGCGCAAAAAGCAGAGTTACTACTAACTGAGCTGTGAGGCCTATATTATATGTATACGGATATATACATCTGCATTTGTGTAATTTAATCTATCTACAGAAAATGCTTTTATAATAACGACGAGCTTTTAGCACGATCGAGCTGCCGGTATAAGCTAAAGTTATCGTGGATAAGTGCTCCAATAAAGCCTTATTCATTGGACTAAACTCTGCTGCTATCCGCTCTTCCTTCTTCACTCCGGTTCGATTTCCACCTGTGACAAACGTTTGCATTTTGAACATAGATGTTTTTTCTGTATCTGGTTGTCAAAAATTTTCAACTAGTGCCAGATAACTGTGTGCAGACCGATCGTGGCTTCTAACGTAAAAAAAAATTGGTAAAGTATTCCTTAACTTTGAGGGTTTGTCAATAATTGAAATGCACCTTTGGACCGATACGTTTCACAGACGAGTAAGTAATTGAAAATCTGTTATGTTTATGTTACAGAATATATAAATCCAAATCAATACTTTTACTTCGGATCTTCGATAGCAGCTACCGCAGATAAATTCTTAGTAAGTTTAAAAAAAAAAAACTCATACCTTTTGGTAACAATTCATACCCTACTGAAACACCCTTCAGAGACAAATGCCTATTTTCAACAATTTAGTATATTCAATTGATTTACTCGGGAGCTCAATTTAGATTGACATTGATAAATGTCACATGCTTTAGAATTTATGGGTTATGGGTTTATGGGTTTTGTGGGTTAAATTAATTTATGCTCACCATGATATTAATTTTCAGACATGCGCTCCGATGATGACCAAGCGAATAGGTGGTAGTTACGACGCCTACGGGTCATGTTATCTATACGACAATAATAACTTCCATCAGTTCAGAGATAATGGCATTAAATACGATATCAATGGTAAATTCGGAAAAGGTAATTATATACATTATTGACAATTATTTGACTCACAAAAATATGATGAATTTACTTTGTGAGGAATTAACAGTAACCCAAACAGTTTCGAGATCACGGATATTTTTCTATCCCTAGTGAAAAAAAGATACAGTGACAAACTAAAAATAAAAATGTAAAACATGGCATCCTTGAGATGTTAATAAACAATTTTAGAACTGATAGGGAACCATCTCGATTATGATTATATCAATATATTGATTACGTTTTTTTTATATTATTATTATTATGATGTTATCTATCACCGTCACAAAATTTAGTTTGACTGTACCTACTAAAAGTCAGTCTTAGGCCTGTTGTTTGTGAACTGAGATGCGTGAACCTAAATTTAGTTTAGTTGGTAAAAGAGATCACCACCATTTCTTATTGATTAGTTATATGCTATTCATACAGAATATTTGTAGATATTTTGGTGGTAGTAATCTGACTATGCATGAAGATTCTTAAAGAAGCAAATTATAGTTATAAGTGTAGTACTATTTTGAAACCACCTTTTATGTATGAAATACTTGTATTAGGTGGTTTCGCCCTTCCTTTAATGTTTAATTAATTAAATTTTTAGTGTTTTAAGCTTATAACCATTTTATTTTAACACAAGAAATAAATAAAAAGCTAATTAAACTAACAAAATTGCCACGTAGTTTAAATTAAAGCTTGATGATTGGAGTGTCACTGCATTACTCTTGATCACGGAAGTGATATAAGGCGAACCTTATTCATCCAAATCTTACATAAAGCATTTTACAGCTCTAATATCAGCGGGTGGGTTGGGCTGGAACTCATTAGCGGATGAGGAGAATGGTCGCTTTCTCGTAGCCAAGACTGCAATGCTTGGGGATATTGGCTATGTTGATATCAAAACACCACTGGAAACTTCCAAGTCATTGGTGGAAGATCTCTATCAGTCTCTAAAACTCAAATTTGATGACTTTTGGAATTTTGGTAAGTAATAATTATTAAAAAAGAAATGCGAACAGTATAACTACAAAATACAAGGGTAGGTAATCGTTGATTTTATATCAGTATAGACCGTTATCAACGATCTAGAATATAGAAATATATAGAATATATAATAAATAAATAACAAATAGCTCAACTGATCCAGTGCTATTCAGATTTCCAGTGATATTAAGATTCACATACGTTATCCCACTAAATTAATTTTCAGTTAGAAGTATTAATAATGAATTAATTTGCTTGTTTTTTTTCCATGTGAGACACAGGATTTCCTAGTTCAGGCATAGTGCACTTTTTATTAGATAGTTAGATAGTACTCATTATGTTAATCTTAGCACGAAGTCAATGAATTAAGATTTATTATTATTATTTGTTTTTTAATAGCTTGGTGGCCATAGATCACTGGCCCCACGCATCCACCAATGAGTTTTTATAATTTATTTAAAGAGTTAGGAAGAAAAACAGAATCAGAACTATTTAGAGATGGCGTTCAAAAACATGTTTACACAATATACGTAATTAATATAAAGCAAAGGCCGTGCGCAAGCTGGGTGTAGGCGTATTCTTAGGCGTGGCATTGTCGGGGGTGTGGGCATCGGTGGGGCTTAGACTTGGGCGTGGGCATTGTGTTGGGCGTGGGCTTCGATGTGAGTGTGGGAGTCGGTAAGGGCGTGGGCGTGTTCGTGGTTATGCGCGTGGGTGCGTGTGAGGACGTGAGCTAGGGCGTGGGCGTGGGCTTGGTCTTGGAGACAAAATGACAAATGACAAAAAAATACAAGATTTAATAAAGAGCACGGAATATTACTTTTCAGCGATACTACATGCATCTAATTGGCGTTTCCGCATACTTGTAACCTTTTAATATCAGGTATGCCAACTTGTACGTTGCATAACTTATCTAACAATAGAAAACATACAGTTAGTAGTGAGTACTATTGAAAATGTGTACAGTTGGGAATTTGTAAAGTTTGAAAATGTATACAGTTGGTAGATACTAACAAAAATGTTTATATTAGGTTACGGTCTCGCTGTAGGCCGTTTCTTCGACACGAATACTCCGTTGTATGCTGTAAGCTATCACGGTGCAAATTTGAAAGGAAATGTAAGTAATTATTTAATTTAGAGTATTCATTTTTATTTTAGTTGTCAAAGTATATGTAGATAAATTCAGATATTTTTTTCGTGACTTGCTTCAGCGGTCAAGAATAGTCAGGGAGAATGAATGTCCAGCCAAACCAGACATAGTAATAATAATAATAATATTGGTGGAAATTTCACACAACGCCATCTAGCCCCAAAGTAAGCTAAGCATAGCTTTGTATCATGGGAACCAGACAACTGATTAACTGACTTATATACATTTTTTTTGTAAATATATGCATATTAAACACCCAGATGGCACAAACGTGTTCGTCACACAATAGTTTGTCCGGGGTGGGAATGGAACCCACGACCTACAGCGCAGTAGGCAGGGTTACTACCAACTGAGCTATGATGAGGCTCAGTCAAAGAAAAGACATATCGTTATATTTGAATTCAGAATAATAATTGGAATCTACTGGCGAAAGATGGCGTTACCAAATTTAATAAGTCATGTATTTTATGTTCAGATACTTTTCCTGAAGGAAACACGCGAGGGAAAACTGGATATAGTTTTAAACGAAGTAAATCCCATTCAACGCGAACTTTATACCATCAGTAACGAAGAATTGGGATCAATGTTTGGGTATGCTCTGGCTGCAGCGGATTTCAATAAGGTAGGTCTTTTTATGTCAATGAGTTATGGAATTGGAAAGAAAGAAAGAAAAATATTTATTTTGTGTCACATTACAAATAGAATTAGGTACAAATAAAATAAAATGTGGCTTGTAACAGCAAAAAAGGCTACTCAGGATGTGCTGCATCAGCGATGTGGCTGCTCAGTGGATTTCAGTGTTACCTTAGCAGATGGCCTACCAGATGTTAAGTAGTAACCTCTGCCCAAATTATAAGCAATACTGTTCTGATCTTAATCTATTTAAGTGTGGAAAGACCAATTTTAGTTGAGCACATAACTCCGGAGAAGGGAGAATGAGCCTGATTTTTGAATAATTGAAGAGTTGCTTTTGTCTACATATCTCATGATGTTAAGTGTATTTGTAATCGATGATAACGCCGCAAAGCCTGGACTGGGCAATGACTCTCACGTGAGGTTGCCGGAATACACCGTTTGGTGTTTAGCTGTGATTTCCTTATGATGTTTTCCTTCGCCGGAACCTCGAGTTCATTATGAGTATTCAAAGCTTTTACAATTATTGGTGGATATTTCACGCAGCGCCATCTATTCCCAAAGTAAGATAAGCATAGCTTGTGTAATGGAACCAGACAACTGTGTGTACTTATGTACACTTTTTTGTAAATATATATTAACAACCAGACAGAATATGTATTTCAATTTAACAAATGACCACCCCATAGTGTGCAGAGCGAATGGAACGGACCAAACTAGCAAATAAATGACACGCTATCAAAGCTTGACAAACTAGCTTCGTATATCCCGAATATATGGATAACATTTGTGCTTTTTACATAAAATGTTTTATCCACAGGATGGCCTGTCAGAGCTGATCGTTGGTGCTCCGGCGCAAACGGACGACACAAAGAAAAAGGAACCAGGAACACTGTATATATACGTTGGAGGCGATGTGGTAATTTTGTCTTTTATATTAAGATCAAACTATATAACAGACAAATTTCTTTATGAATAAGTGCGATATATGTAGTGATTAGGTCGCTCGATGAATATCTGCTCACAACAAAAGCTTGATGATGATACGATACTGAAATTCAAATAAATTTTTTGAAAATACCTAAGTACAAAACAAAGAAACTTTATTTACGTCTCACTTAATCCAGTAATATTTTTTTCTTTTTTAGCTATCCCGGAACGACAAAAAGAGAATGCGTACTATACAGGGTATTAGCCACAGAAGTAGATTTGGATCAGCTATTGCCACTGGCGACATAGACGGAGATGATATCCCAGGTAAAACGCACTGGAACAGACATACATACCCGTACCTACATCGTTACAATTGCAACCTGCTGTATCGATTCCCACCAGGACATACATTTTTGTGACGAATATAGAAGTTTGTTCTGTCTGGGTATTGATATTATATGTATTAATTTACAGAAAAATATAGGTATAGAAAAGTTAAAGTATAGAACAAGCTTTGCTTAGTTTGGGGCTAGATGGCGCTGTGTGAATTGTCCACCAATATTATTATAATTACTATATTAATTAAATTATACGTATTCTTCTAAATAGGCTAGTTTTCACGTGAATGTAACAAAACTTGGTTCCTAAATCCAAAAGACTGAAGGAACTCATTTCTACCAGGAACACAGCAATGCGAGGCAGGCGACATTGTAACGGGAAATTCGGTGGTTACTTAAAAAATGATTTTCGCAGAATTATTCGTCAGCGCTCCATACCAGTACTCCGAAGCTGGGGTAGTTTACGTCATTTCCGGCTATGAGCTTCGAAAAGCTCTGTTAGCGGAGGAAGGCTTCAAGCGGATCCTACTTTCTGAGCTAGTGTTGACGCAAGAGCTTCGAAGTGTCGGCTCCAAACATTTGGGCTTTAGCCTCCAGGTTGTTCAGGATCTTGATCAAAACGGATGTAAAGGTAAGATACCATACCGACCTGTCGTGTGTCAATTGCAGGGCCATAGACATACTGACGATAAGTTAGAGTGACTTCCATCTTCGATTTAAGCAGCATTTGTCTAAAGAATTACAAAATTCACTTCTCGAAATACATAAATACCATAAAAATATCCTTTTTGGTATGCCTAATAGGAATGGCAAGAACTATTTTTTTTTATTTGATTGGTTTCATGGTGACTTTGTCAAATGATGATACTCATATTTCAGGCAGTGGAACTTGTGCAAATATATGCTATATGTGCTCAAATTTGACGTTAATCTTGACTTTGTAAGACTGGCTTGAATAAAAATGTTTGCAGAGTTGGCGGCCGGCTCTCCTGCCGCAGACTCAGTACTGCTCTTCCGATGTCTGCCATCAGTGACTACGAGTATATCACTTGAACTTCTTGGTGATAAGGTTTATATGTTCCAATTTTATGATACTGGCGTTGACTGGCCTCGCAGCTCAGTTGGTTAGTAAGTCTGCCTTCTGAGCTGTAGGTTGTGGGTTCGATTCCCACCCAGGACAAACATTTGTGTGACGATTATAGATGTTTGTTCTGTGTCTGGGTGTTAATATGTATTTACAAAAAAAATAAGTATAGAAGTATTGTATCACTTGTCTGGTACCCATGATACTAGCTATGCTTAGCTTACTTTGGGGCTAGATGACGCTGTGTGAAATGTCCACCAATATTTATTTATATATTATTATTATTATGTGCGCAATACCACGTTCTCGAAACGGTAAAGGAAAACATCGTAAGGAAACCGACATATCCTAGAACAACAAATTCGAAAACATGTCAAGTGCACGAGAGGAGCCTCTATGAGACGCACTTAAAACCCATTCACCATTGTGGTGAATGGTTCGAGAGAGCCAGTGACTCAAACAGAAGAAAAATTGCTTTCGACAATTATCGGAAACAGAATGTTATATAAATATATAATAAATAAGGATTTATTAAAATATAAAGCCTGTTTTAAAAGTATTAGTTGCATACAATATAATAAATAATGCGTAAGGATTTATTAAAATATAAAGCCTGTTTTAAAAGTATTAGTTGCATACAATATAATAAATAATGCGTAAGGATTTATTAAAATATAAAGCCTGTTTTCAAAAGCATTAGTTGCGAATTCATTATTGAATCTTAATTTCAGATTGTGAAAGTGGATGCCCCAAGCTTTGTCGTAAGTGTTTGTGTGGATGTCATAGTTACTACAAAAAGCTCGCGGAAAGTTCTCGGAAGTAAGTTTTATACAAAAATGTTACTGAGAAATACAACCTACTTTTCACCTACCTACTTTACTCCCTAAGTACAAGTAAGACGGTAAAAGACTGCTGAAAACCGAGACTACTAACTTAGATAGATATACTCGTATTTCATAAAGACAAGTTTGGGGTTATGAGCATATCGTCCCGGCCTCCCACTTTTAAAACCGGATAAAAGTATAAATAAATTATTACGTTTTTCAGGTATAAAGGCAACAAATACCGTCGACAAACCTGCTACTGAAGTGAATATAACCGAATTTGTATTTGACTTGTCGAAGAAACAATGTCTTAATGTCACAGTAAAACTTGTAAGTTATAATTTCGCAGCCTATTATATTATATTATATTAAATTACCTTATATTATATTATATTATATTATATTATATTGTATTATACCCCTTGCACTGCTGCTCTGAGCTGTGTTACTCGCAATGCTGTGTGAGCAGTGAGCTGAGCAGTGTGCAGCTAAACACTGCACAACTCACAGATTCATGTGATCACCAATATTTATTTATCTTTACTGGTTACACGCATAAATTAAAGCCTTTTTACCCCGAAGGTCAATGGACCACTTTTTAGCTCTCACACTAAGGGTGAAAAGAGTCACCCTGAGACATGAAAGTGGAAAGTCTCAACTGGTAATATGAGTCTGGTAATTGCTAGAAAATATCTGTCTGGCTAGCTATCAAGTTGGGCGGTAGCCTCCCTAGGTATACCTACAGAAGTCAAATCTGAAAATGACAAAAAATTCAGTTTGAAAAAAATCATGTATCTATTATTACTCCACGCCTACGAAGACAATAAGTGATAATAGAAACGTGACTGTTTCAGCTTAAAGAAGGAAAGAACGAGTACACATTTAGTACGGAGTTGAAACTTGACCGTGGAGGTGAAGGAAAAAGAGGTATTTATACATTGTATGTTACCTCGAGACGCGCCGGCTTTCCAGCCATGTTCGGGACAGATGTACAGATGTACTTGTTACGGGCGATAACTCCACAAATAAGAAAACTAAGATATTCGCGTGGATTGCTTAGTTTTTTATTTATTTACGTGAACTATTATTTTCCACAAACTTTTTAAGCGTGGTGGTTAATACTGCAAAAAAAAAAGGAATCCCTCCATTAGGGGTTTCTTGTCTGTTCTTCCCCATGGAGGGTCGGATAGGGTTTGAACAGGCATCAAACTTATTGACAAGTACGCGTGACCTTATGTTTTGAATATTGACGTTTCCAAGCCATTTCTTTATGAATTCTATGGAAATAAAGTTTTTGACTTTGACTTTGACTTTGCACAGTCAGGATGGTGGTGTTTGAGCTAATTGATCGGGAGTCTTAGATATTTGTCTGAAAGAGAAATATTCAAAGTGATTCAATTAGTTACGAAGACGTTTGTCTTCTTTATTTAACTGTTATTCGATATTTCATAACATCTTTTTCCAAAAATTTTTCATATTTTTTTAATAAAGTTAAGAATTTAGGAAAAAACTCTATAATCTTCTTCCTATAGACGTATAATGCTGAAATTTTAAATACATGCGTATAAATTGTGTGATAAGTCGTATCACACAATCTATACACATGTAGGTATTTAAAGTTGGTTTAGAAATTTCATATTAGTCGAATATGAAATTTCTATACCAGGAATTTAATATTTTACTATGATTTGAAAGAGATTAATGATATTAACTCATTCTCTATCGGGTAATAAGTTTTATTTTATATTAAACCACTCAGAAAATTAGATTTTCAAATTCGAATAGAAGTAAACTGGCTAACACGGTAATCAATTTCCCCCAGTCCGACCATCCATGGAGAAGAATATAAAAGAAATCCCTAAAGGCTTTTCTTTTCGCGAGCATTTTTTTTTGTAATATTTAAATCTAAAATCTTTGTGAATTTTAGCTGTGGCCCATACACACTTAGATAAAATTTAATTGACGTAGTATAGAGATTCACTAATAAAAATTAAGTGAATTATTTACTTACAGATGTAGAACGATGGGCAGTGCTGAGTCCGTACAGCGACCTCTACAAAACCATTAAGATATCGAGATTTTGCAATAACGCAGCCGAGTGCCTACCAAAATTCAAACTGGATATGCAGTGGCTGAGTAACAATACGGAATACGATTTCAAGTCCAAAACTGAAGAATCTGTGAAGGTAAAGAGCTTATCAAATAAGTAAAGAGCAGTAGAACTCTGGCCAAGTTCGTTCGGGGAAGTACTGCCGTCATGACCATTTCTGCCGCCAAGCAGTAACGCATTCGCGTGTGTTGCGGTTTGAAAGTTGTGGTTTCCGGTGAAATTACAGGCACATGAGACATTCCACCTACACGTCTGAGTTACGGGCGTATATGGTGCGATTTGGGTCTTGTAGTGCCTAGTAGGAGAGGACCCAAGTCGCATCGGTTGTTATGGTCGAGGTTACCACTTAACACAGGCTGGCGGCTAGTTCCGTAACTGCATCACATAAAAAAACAAAAATGACATCTTGTTTTTTTTTTTCTTCAAATTCTTTTGGTAGCATAACAATCAGTATTGCTTATTTTGTCCATTGCTGAACATAAGCCTGCCATAGTAAGGTCCACGGTTTTCCACCTTATGTATTCAGTCCACTGCCATATCAGCAGGAAAATTTGTTACATAATAGATTATTATATATATATTATAGATTTCTGTGAAGAATGAGGGTCATGATGCGGATGGCGACGTTGATTTAGTCGTGCAGGGCGCTCCCATCTCCATCCTCACGAACCAGTGCGTCAAGAACGGAAACGAGGGGTACCCCTTGAGTAACAAGTACCTATGTTCACTTCCGAAACCATTGCAACGAGGGGTAAGCTATCATTTTATTGCATGCTTGTATTTAACTAGTTTTGTAGGAATCGCGGCTAGCTCTTCCCGGGATGCCGATATAGAAGTCGAGTATATGAAACAATAGCTATATTGTATGAAACTACGATTAATATGTTAATGAGTGCGGTTTGGATGATCGCTGCTGTTGCACTGACTTACGTAGGCGCTTAGGTCACTTAGGTGTACTTAGTTCAAACTGCTAATGATGCTAAATACCTAGGAGATCGATGAATCGAACATGTTTCGTTTGTACATTTTTCTTGTGAAATAACGTGTATTGCATTTTGGTATGTGGCATATATATATTTCAGTAATAAATACAAACACATTTTCACGGCATGTATACAAAGATTTAACTAACAATGCATTATAAATATTCGTATAGAAGGTTCCTCATATGGAGCTACCTACCCTAGACGTAAATTACTAGGATATATCGCATTGAGCGATGGAAGTTAGGAACTCAACACATCGAGCTGGCGAGGTGTGATTTCAAACCGTTGTTAGGGCCTCCTAACAGATCCTTGTTGTGGAGATTTTTGCTAATTGTCACGTAGGGGACGTAGCTCAGTGGTAGAGTGACTGCTTTGCAAGCAGAGTGTCCTGGGTTCGAACCCCAGCGTCTCCTCATTCATCTCAAACCATTTCAAACCTTTTTGATGAAAAAAGTTTTTATCTTTATATTTTATTACATATTTTTGTTCTTTACCTGTGGAACCTTGACAATGTATTTTACAATGGTTTTCTGGCCAGTTTTTGCATTGAACGTGTAAAAAGTGCTTTTCCAGTAGTTGATACAACGCCATCTGTGTACGACGTTAACTCACATCAGGCTTGCGACACTGAGACTGGGCTAGGGCTTAGGGTGACTGGGGATTTGATTTCCGAGAGAACAAAATAAATACCATTTTGGGGTAGGAATCAGTTTCCTCCGGCAAACTGTAGATGTCAGTTCGACTGGGTATATATCTTGTCCTTTATAAGTTAACTTTTGCAGAATTTAACCTACAAAATCTTTTCGCGAGATAAAACAAAAGACCCATACCATACTCCTGATTAAGTTTTATTTAAGACATTTTCAAAAACAAGCTTGCGAGACCATCAGAAAATAATATTTTAACAACCACTGCGGGTTTTGCCACTCGAAAGAGAATGGCCCCCTTCTAAATTATTTTTAATAGACTTTCTTAATAGTCTAAAAATGCTGTTACTGTGAACCAGGGAACTGGCTTGATTTATGCGGTCCTTACTCAAAGGTCAAAGTGTTCGACAAAACACATTGTGACACATTCACGAGATAAAAACATATATTATAGCTTAAGAAAAAAAAGAGATTGTCATCAAAAAGATTTGAAATGGTTTGAGATGAATGAGGAGACGCTGGGATTCGAACCCAGGACTTTCTGCTTGCAAAGCAGTCACTCTACCACTGAGCTACGTCTCCTACACGAACACGACCAAAAATCTGCAACATAAGGAGTTAAATTAAGTTGGGTGAGAATACTTAAGTGAACTTTTAAGAGCAGTAGAACTCTCGCCAAGTTCGTCCGGGGAAGTACTGCCACCATGCCCTTTTCTGCCGCCAAGCAGTGACGCATTCGCGTTACTGTGTTCCGGTTTGTGGTTGCCGGTGAAATTACAGGCACATGAGACATTCCACCTTCACGTCTCACATTTACGGGCGCATACGATGCGACTTGGGTCTTGTCATACCTACTTTGGGAGGACCCAAGTCGCATCGGCTGTTATGGGCCGAGGTTACCACTTAACACCAGATGGGCCGTCGGCTCGTTCCGTAAATGTATTAGGTACATAAAAAAAAAAAAACTTAAGTGAACAGTTGTTATTAAGGACAGGATTTGATGATACCTAGCGCCATCTATTCTATCTTGTCAATTAGTACAACAATGAATATTTTTTTCAGAAATCCCACGTAATAACTTTCTCTTTAAACAAGACGGAGCCGACGAATGCTGGTAGTTTGAAAGTGACGGCTCAGATTAACTCGCGGATGGGTGGACCTTACAAGCCAGTCCACCTCGAGAAGTCTTTCAAACTTGACCCAAAGCCGGTACAGATAAATGGGTAAATAGCCAAGTTCTTGTCAAATGACTAAAACTTTAGAGGTACCTTAAAGTTTACTTTAAAATAGCAAAGTTACATCTTACTAATTCTACAATTATTCTTCGTGTTACTGGCTCTCTCAAACCAGTGGGAAAAATATAAGAGTGCCTCAACGAGGCTCCTTACATGCACATTGACGCAGACACATATCTTAGAAGGTTTGTTTCTAAGAAACGCCAGTTTTCCAAAATGTGAACGTGGTATTGCGCACGTGCATTTAACAAGCGAATAACTCATTGGATTAGAATCTGAGACCTCCAGAATGTAACTGTGGGTCTGTACTACTAGGCTACCAAGTTCACTTATAAAAATGTTTTCATATAAAAAAGGCCAAGTGTTAGTAGGAAAAATTCACCTTGTGGATCACAAACTTCCACAAATCAATTCCGAATCTGCGGGTCCGGAACCCTTGGTGCGTTAGTCCGACTAGCACTTTACATGTTTTATTATTACAGATAAATAATAATAATTCATTCATTAATAAAGTCTCTAGAGACACTTAGTCACATAATCAATCTCTCTACACTTCTTTTCACGTGTGGCATACACGTGAAAAGAAGTGTAGAGAGAGAAGAGAGAATTAGTCATGTTTTCAAATAATTAAATGTTTGTTTGCAGGTTCAATAATAACTTTAACGTGACTGATAAAGATCTGAAAAATCCACACCTAAGTAAATATACCAACAATCATGAATATAATGTGAGTATAAATGCGTATTAAAATATGTTTTAATAAACTATATTTATCACGGTCTGACTACGGCAATACTCATTACAGGCCTAACAGCCCACTTGGTAGAGACTGTCATCTGTAGGCTGTGGGTTCGAATCCCACGCACATTGCGTGATGGACATAAATTTTTGTTTAGTGTTTATGTACATAAGTATGTTTAACAAAATAGTTTATAAGTTATTCTTTCAGTTATCTGGTTCCCAAGTACAAGCTTAGCTTACTCTGGGACTACATGGCAAAAATATATTGCATGTTAAAAATATATTAAATAATTAAACAAATAAGAAAAAAATTACTGAGTAGGTAATAAATCCGTTCGTATGAATATGAAAAGTATCAAAGACACCACACTCCATCTTTTAAATTATATTCTTAACGTCAATAGAACTTGGGCACTAAAAGTGGGCCCCTTATTCATCATCATAATCCACAGTCTGTATGAATCCACTGGGCATGGGCCTCTCGTATCAAGCCACTGAGTTCAGTCTTAGGCCGCCAGCTTCAAGTGTCATTAAACATTTCAATTAATTACAGATAATCAACTCTGGACCCGTGACCTGGGTCAATCTAAGTGCTGAGCTGTTGATCACGAAAGAAACTTTTATGCAAAAAGTCAAGGTAACGGTTGATAGCGTAAGGTCAGAAGCTGAACGAAACAAAGTTTTTACGTAGCCTTAGCCCATAGAGCATGCTAATGTCTACTAACATTAATATTAGCATGGTCAACGAAAGAAATGGTCGAAAAATATGCCAATAATTACGCTTTGAAATCGGGTGGTTTCTTGTATTTAGCGTCCTATGTCGATACCAAAAGTTTGAATGTAGATTTAATGTATAAAAAGATAGCATACGGAGATTTCGCTTTATGTCTTAAGGTTTTAATTATTGCCGTTACATAAGCTAATTAACGGAATTAAACTTAGTACATAAGGGCGTTACCTTATTGGTTACGCGTTTGTTTAATGTCAATTATTGCGATAATTAATGGAATTAATCCTTAGTGTACCTACATCTAAAGAGTTGGATATTTTCTATGCCGGGCCTCACTAACATTAAAGAAATGTCGTTATATATCGAGCTACCGTTACTTACGAGTACGGTCGTAGCATCATTGGTCATTGATCACTTTGACTTATATATGTAGTTTTTTATGGTAGCAGCCATCGCTCGCAGTATGTAAAATACATATTCAACGTACATACATAGGTTAATCGTATGAACTGTCATAAACCCTTTCCTAAACGACATATGATATTGGATTTGTTATAGAAAAAAATAGTATAGAAACTTTTATGTGGCACTTCTCCTGTTGTTTCTTAATGTGATTTTTTGTAAAATTCAAATAAAATGCTTATATAGCTTAACCAACTTTATTTGTTGTGTTTTCAGCTATTAACAACAGAAACATGCGCTGGAAATAACTCAGATGATAAAAAAGAATATTTCGTTTTCCACTGCACGCTAACTTTGAAACCAAATTCCAATACGAGTATTGTAATAAATATAGAAATATCTAAAGAAAAGATCGGTGAGTGTATTGTGGTATTTAGCGCTTTAGTGTAGTGGCGAAAAATAAAGCATTTTAATTTATTTATACAGGGTTACATTTCACTACATAGAAAGAAAAGAAAAGAAAGAAAGAAAGAGTATTTATTTTACAAAAACAACACATATTAATAACTAAAACTAAAACTAAAAACAATAACGTTAAACACAACTCATAACGTAGGAGTAGGCAGTTGATGACACAGCACCTGATAACTCGCTTTGGAACGCCTGTGAAGTATCGGTTCTAGCTATAGCATTTATTTGACAATAGCTACTAGCTTTCTACGCGTCCTGAAATTTGTAACAGCTACATAGCTAAGATAATAGTCAAATCTTGAACTTAGCAACAAGTACGTGTGACCTTGTTTTGAATATTGCTTATTGAAGTTTTCAAGCAATTCCTTTATGAATCATATGGAAATAAAGTTTTGACTGTGGCTTTATATATATTGAATTATTTTAAAATAGCTCGATAACGTCACTTACTCAAATAAAAAAATTACAGGGTCACAATTATTTGTCACGGTTGCAAAGTTTGGATACGCCTTGATAAGTAAGGTACTCTTAACGCCTTGAGGTCTTGGGATCTAGTGAGCCCTGCGTTTAAACTAATATTTACTAGTTTCTGGTACATTTTCTATCAATTTATATAAGAAATCCTTTTCAATATTTTAATTTTTCAGGTCAGTCATTAACTTCTGGTAAAGTGAATACAAATTCTCGATTATCAATACAGTTACTGCCTACGACGGATATACGTAATGAAAGGTAATATTTTATCGTGCTTTACTAACTAATGGAAGCATCTGCAGGCTAACATAGTAACAATTATGTTTTTTTATGTGAATGATGATGCACACAATCTCATCTGATGGTAAATGCCACTTACCATCAGGTAGTATGGACCTGTCTAGTGGATTGGTTCACTATCGGCTGCTGCTGAACATGCGGCTAACCAGGTCGCGGATAGAAGATAAATTGTTGTTTTATACCGACGCTCCCCATCAGGTTTTTTTTTATGTTAAGTTTAGGTAAACAAGCTAACGGCCCACCTGATGTAGCGCGGTCACCGCAGCCTATTGACGTCAGCAACACCGGGAACATTACTGATGCGTTGCCTACCCTCGAGATTGCTTTTTATATTTCTCTTGAAACTGCCCATGTCATACCTTGCCGGGAAGACCCCAGGCGGTAGCCCATTCCACAGCCTACTTTTTCTTTTCACTTCTGTTTCACTTTTTGAGGCAAAACAAGATTCTGGGCTAATATTTCATCTTCTCTTTTCAGCCTTACAACTGAGATATTGTATCAAAAAATACTGACAGTTGGCAATAACTTCACTATGATTATGAGCATAGTGGTTGCAGTTGCTGTTGTTTTGATATCGCTTTTGACGTTCGTCCTTTATAAGGTGAGTTATACGACGTCCGGTTATGGACTACCGATAATAGGGGGGGGGGGGTTTATTTTATTTTTATTTATTTGGGATAACAAACAATTGCACTCATATGTTATAAATCCTTAAGTTCTTACGCAAGCCCCCGTGGAATAGCAACCATTTTATTTTTAACGTTAGTGTAAGATAATGACAATAACATAAAACTTACATACTACTTATTACGTCGCCAGACACAATAAAATATTTGAACAAAGACTTTGAAAGACTTTGCACACATATTTGTACACATGTTTGATGTAACTGCCACACATCCTTTGCACGCAACCGTCTCGCTCGGTGATGCAATAGCAAATGAACTTTGATAACTGTGGTAATATTGTGTTCAAATGTAACATAAACATTTTAATTTCAGTGTGGATTCTTTAAAAGAGCCGAAAAGAAGAGACTGGAATCGCTTCGGGAGAGTGTCAGGAAACGAAGCGTGGTAAGTCTATTTTTTTATATTTACAGAATAGCTTTGACCGATGTTCAGTGACATCGTAGTCGCTGATGGCGCCTCTCAATGCCTCTACTACACTTACCCTGCCTCAAAAATGAAGACTGGGTCCTTTGGTGTTTGACGGCAGTCTGCTACTCTATGGTTACTTCAACAAGGAGCCCATTGCAGGATTCGAACTCACGATAATCAGGTTGTAAGGCACTGCGTCGCTGGAGAGAATAACGAAAACTTTGCTCAACAGTGGGACAGAACAGGTTAAAATACGTCATACTGAGAATAATAATGTAACAATGTTCTATTTTTCAGAGACTCGCTTCTGAACGCAGTCGCAAATCCACGGTTGAAGGGGAACACGTAAGGGCTTTTAACTTTAAGCTACGAAACGACAATTCAACCTCGCTTGTATTTGGCATTCAAAGCGAAGGAATATTTTTAAAATGTCTGATGTCTATTAATAAGTTTTGGGTTCCCGTAATAGTTTAAGAGCAGTAAAACTCACACCAAGTTCGTCCGGGGAATTACTGCCACTAAGGCCATTTCTGCCACCAAGTTCCGGTTCCGGTTTGAAAGGTGTGGTTGCCGGTGAAATGATAGGCTCATCAGGAATTCCACCTACACGTCTCAGAGTAACGGACGCATACGATGCGACTTGGGCCTTGTCTTACCTAGTAGGGTTGACCTAAGTCGCATCGGTTGTTATGGGCAGAGGTTCCAACTTAACACCAGGTGGGCCGTCGGCTCGTTCCGTAACTGTATCACATAAAAAAGTACTTCAACGTCAATTCACCATCGCTTGCCAAGTGTACCTACTCCAGAAATGGGAACACTAGAAGCTAGCACGGTGTCCATCATATATATTTTGACATGGTTTGCGAGACGCTGTCAATCAAAGTCACTGTTGTACATTCGTAGCTTTATGAATATCGTAAGTTTAGTCTGTTATCATCATGATAATTCATTTCAGGTCGATATTGAGGTGTGGGATGACAATACATGTGAAGTTTTCGCACCATCTCCCAACTCGTCAAAGGACGATACAGTGCTGATCAAAGAAAAGACCGTTGAGAAAAACTCGTAAAGCTATTGTCAATAGTTTATAGCGATATTAATGATCTAATATCGATGACAGGTTTACGAGCTTTAAAAGCTCATTAGCTTTAAGCGTATCTGCTTTTCATATATATAATGCTTTGTTTTCGTTCACTTGAAATACAAACTTAGCCTGACTTAAGAGGACATGATAATGAAACGCTTTTTTTTTGTGACACGTGAAGGAAAAGAATGCGTAAAATGTCGAATGATTGATTAATTCTATTAATATTAATGTTGTTGTGTTAATGTGTGTATTAATGTTGTTCAGCACACACAACTATACACCTGGGCAATACAGTATGATGATGAAGTATATTTATAAGTATTGAATCATAATTAACCAAAATAAATCATTTAAATAAAACTTTATTTATGTGATCTTTGTCTTTGTTGCCGTGGCTCAAGTGGTGGACTGACTGCTTTACTAGCCGAAAGTCCTGGGTTCGAATCCCTCATATTTCTGTCTCATAAATTTTCCTACAATTTGGATGAAAAAAAACCTTTTTTTGTCTTACGCTGTATTATCTCGCGCTATCTCTGAAATGTTGACAGACCCTTTTCACAATTTTCTTGGACTGTAATAGAACTAAATGTGCTGCCATCTGTTAGTACATGACAAAAGCTCACATCGGGCTTTCAACACTGAAACTGAAAGGGTCTGGAAAAGTGTTAGGGTGGCTGTGTTTTTTTTTTAGAGAGAATGTAAATTGCGTTTTGAGATAGGAAACAGTTACCTCCAAGAAACTGCAGATGTCACTCAAAGTATGTTTCTTATGTATTTTTTTTATATGTATTTTCTCTCTCTCTTTATTATGTAATTTCAACTCATGCGAAATTATGTTAACAAAAGCCTACGTGGAAATAAAACAGAAAGATTGTTTGTTTCTGAATTTGACATTAAGTCACTTTTTTCCCATCCGCTGATAATTTTAAATGGCTAATTTAGATAAAATCACAAATATTATTATTAATATTTTTCGAAAATAAGCTCGCGAGAGTATGAGAACTGAAGACAGTGAACAGAATAATGAATATGGATATGCGCACTACATAAACAACCGTTATGAGTTTCGCAACTACAAGAAAATTATCGCCTAATATTTTCTGGATGGTCCAGGAGTGCTGTCACTGGGAACTTGCTCGATTTATGCGGTTTTTGTGACTGTGTGATT
Source organism: Chesias legatella (assembly GCA_947359385.1). NCBI lineage: Eukaryota > Metazoa > Arthropoda > Insecta > Lepidoptera > Geometridae > Chesias > Chesias legatella. The sequence goes on along the minus strand of OX375786.1, from coordinate 2,721,958 downwards.
ATTTTAAGGAGATTATATACCAAACGTAACAATTCCCGAGCTAGTTAACTAGTCCTACCGTCAGTTCAGACAAATTATGGTATAAAAACAATAACGTTTGAAGGCACAGCTTTACAATAAAATACCCTGCATAATAAAAAACGAAAACTCATTCAATGTATTTATAACAAAACTACGCGAATATATTTTTGAAAATTACTTTAAGTCGTATTACTTAAATACATTGGATGGGCAAAACTAAAACTAAAATTATAATTAGCAACCTACCTACTAGAACGACGCACTTAAGTTATCATAATTAATGATTTGTTTTATTCTCATGTAAGTGAGGTATGTCTTTTTTGAAAAATAAAGTTGTATAAACCTAAACCTTATAATACGATTTCTTACCTGCATCTTTGGAAAAAAAAAACATCCTACCTAATCAGCGTGTATTAAATTAGTATGTATTGTAATAAAGATAGGCATGGGTATCAATTTATGCCCATGTTGCTATAGGGGGTCGCAGCTCAGTGGAAGAGTGACTGCTTTGCAAGCAGAATGAACTGGGTTTAATTCCCAGCAGCGTCCCCGTCAGTCTCGCAAATAATTTCCAAAACTTTTATCATTTTTAAAGTTTTGAGCTCGTAGGCGTTGTAGTTTCAAATATTTCACGTCAGTGAGTGATTCAGATCTGTTTGTCAAACTATGTCTGGTTATTAATATATTGTATTGAACACTGCATTATAAATAAAACTATGATACCTACATATTGTTTACATTTTCCTTCCTCGTAAGGGCAGACATTTAGGGAAAAACTTTATGGAACAATTTATTTGTCATATTCGTAACGTACCATCGATCTGAATGTGTTCACCATGCACTGTGAGTTAAATTTATATATTTTCATGTTTTTTGTTATATTTTTGTACCGAAACAAATTAAAGAGAAACAATTTTTTTGGTGTGAGTGGTTTCCGTACACGTGGGATTTGGTTATATCGAATAAAGACATGTACAATGCGGGGTACAAGTGGAATTGTGTTTACTCAAACCAAGTATGAGAGGGCGTGTACAGCTTAAAAGAATCCCCATGCAGTTTCAAACTCGTTAATCTTACAGTTTAGGAAGAAATTAAAAATATTGTTCCCTCATGGTGTCATAGTTGCTAACATGTCTGCACTGAGAAGTATTTGGATTATTACGTATTCTTTGTATTTTATCATGTTGATCGACTATTTTGTCGAGTGTTTTTCAAGAGATGTGTATGGGAGACGGTGGTCACTTACCATCAGGTGCGCTTATGCGCCATTAGTAGGATGACAACAGTGAAATGTGTGTATGTTGCGTGTGTGTGTGTGTGTGTGTGTGTGTGTGTGTGTGTGTGTTTGTGTGTGTGTGCGTATGGGTGCGTGTGAGAGAGAGATAGAGAAGAGGAACACAAGTTTCGCAGTTCGCATTAACGGACAGCTTGCATAGCCGTTAGTGACATGCCCTTTATTATTTCAGGGATTTTCTCCTTTACACTCGCGGTGCATGTAACCGCCAGCCCCGGTGCATACTACAATTTACTGACTCCAAAGATCTTCAAAGAGCAAAATTTGGATGAAAGCGCTATTTTTGGATTCAGTGTTTCATACATGCCACAACTTAAAAGGTAAATATCAAATAAATAATTATTGTGGGTTCCTTCGTTTGTCAATAAGAAACAACAAAGAAGAACCCCTAGACAAGAAGACTCACTTAGTTAATTAAGTTTTTATATGCGACAAAGTTACGAAACCAGCTGATGGCTCACCTGTTGTTAAGTGGTAACCTCTGTCCATAAGAAAATTATGACTTCAGTCCTCCCCTACTTATGTACAACAAGACCCGAGACGAATCGTATGCGCCCGTAGCTCTGAGACGTGAGGGTGGAATGTCTCATGTGCCTGTAATTTCACCGGCAACCACACTTTTGGAAACCGAACATGTATCACAACAACCGGAACACAGTAAAACGAACGCCTTAATGGTTGGCGCCAAGAATGGGTAAGGTGGCAGTATCTTACTGGACGAACTTCTCATAAGATCTGATCCTACTAAAGTGTCTTTAAATTTATCACTAACCTTTTACGAGATACAAACAGTATGCAGTTCTTTAAACTATTAATAAATATACAACTAAATATTGGTGGACATTCCACACAGCGCCATCTAGCCCCAAAGTAAGCTAAGCATAGCTTGTGTCATGGGAACCAGACAACTGATATAATACTTATATACTTTTTTGTAAATACATACTTATATTATACTACATCTTAACACCCAGACACAGAACAAACATCTATATTCGTCACACATATAATTGTCCTGTTTGGAATCGAACCCACGACCTTACAGCTCAGAAGGCAGAGTTACTAACAACTCAGCTGTGAACCCTGTTTAATATTTGGTGATGATTCGATTTCAGGTTGGTAGTTGGCGCACCGCTTGCAAACGATATTGGTAAAGTCTACACCTGTGACCTGGAGGAAAATAAAAACGCTTGTCAGAATGTAGCAGTTAACCTAACGAGATGTAAGTTATTATTTATTATTTTATTATTATTATATTGGTGGACTTTTTTTTTATGTGAGACAGTTCCCTAACGAGCCGACGGCCCACCTGGTGTTAAGTGGTTACCTCTGCCGATAAGAACCGATGCGACTTGGGTCCTCCCCTGCTAGGTACGACAAGACCCATGTCGCACCGTATACGCCCGTAACTGTGAGACGTGAAGGTGGTCTCATGTGCCTGTAATTTCACCGGCAACCACACCTTTCAAACCAGAACACAGTAATGCGAGTGCGTGCATTCTGCTTGGCGGCAGAAATGGGCATGGTGGCAGTCCTTCCCCGGACAAACTTGCCGTTATTTTGTAAATACATACATATAATACATATTAACACGCAGACACAGACAAACATCTGGCGGGAATCGAACCCATGACCTACAGCGCAGAAGGCAGAGTTATTACCAACTGAGCTGTGAGACCTGACATCTAAGCGGTTTTTCTCTAGACGGGATTAAAGAAGTCGTTTTGTTCTTAGAACAATATAAGTTAATATAAAAATGATTCACAGATGGAAACCCAAAATACAATGACACGAATTACTGGCTCGGCGCAACGGTAAAAGGTTCCGGTGACTACTTCGTGGTAAGGTGTTAACTTCCTATTGGTCCTGGACGTTTTAATTACTGAATTAATTAGAACAGTCAATCCACCTACACCCAATTAAGATAATATATTTATGCATCCTATGTTTTTACAGACATGTTCACCTTTGGCTGTTGACGACGATATTTCTTACAGTAAGTCGATAGGCTAGGTACCTACACTGTCCCTTTCATCAAAGAATCAGTTATAATTGAACTGTTTATATTTATCTCTACTAATCTTCAGCTAATGTCTCGTAAAGTCTCTCTGAATAGGAAGCGAATATAATACCCCACATGACCCTAGAAGCAGCAGACAGGGTTACTACCACCTGAGCTGTGAGGCCAGTCATTATTATAATTATTCTTATAAATCCGAATTTCTTGCAGAGCCCCTGGGTATTGGAACATACGGCCGTTGCTATAAGTACAGTAAAATAGACAACGTCCTAACGGAATTACCGACTTTGACACCCTCTCAAAGAAAGACGAAATACACTGTAAAAAACACTAAGGACAGGGTATTTTATGATAAATATGGTAAGTTAGAGTAACAAGTGTTGGAATGTTTATTGGTAACACGACCGTAAAATTCATCAGAATCTGGTATTAGACCCTTCCTAGCACGTTGATGATTTCACGCGCGCTACTCACTGTAGGGGCAAACTGCGAAACGAATATTAACAAATTGAATAAAACGAGGAAAGAACGAGAAAATATTTCGCACGCCAATGCGTCGTTATAATAAAGTCATGAGGAATACACGGGGGTTCGCTTTTCGCCATGAATTACAATTCATTTAAAAAAATAGAGATATGTCAAGATTGGATGTGCTTGTCTGAGAAAAACAATATGCCAGGCGAAACATGTCGAATGTACATTATGATACAAATTCCAACGGTCGTTACAATTGACTTTCAGAATACACAGTCCGACATGGCTTATAATGATCGCAGTCAAAAGACGAACTTCAGCTGTCGTTTTCTTATTTACTCATAAGTGTTAAAAGAGCGGAAGTTAGTAACAGTGTGCCATAAGCGCCCTCTGATTCGTTAAAAGCCGCATAAACATCAACTAAATAATTTCATAATTTCGTTGATAATCAAATAAAAAATACTGCAGCATACATGAACATGAACTTAATAAAAAAATGCCACATTAACGATTGGTTTTTTATTTCTAGGTTGTCGAAACGAATAATTTTCTTTAATGTAATTTTTATATTTTTTATGTCGTTTGCCATATCCACATCAATGTAAATGTATTGTCGAAGTTTCTACGAATCGTTACAATTAACGAATCACCGATGAAAGATTAAATTTGTATAATTACTTTTTCCAGAGGAAACCATGGATTCTTTCGGATGGAGTATCGATATTGCTGGAAATACTGTCACAATCGGTAGTCCCGCCGTCATTTCTGGTAAAGTATTTACAAAAGCCACTTTGTAATATTTTCTCAATCAGTTGCGTTTTTTGTATTTTTATTCTATTCATTAGGTAAATCACGTAAATAGATTACGCCTGTTTCCCGGGTGGGAGGGCAAATCGACCTCTGCTCACTTAAAGAGGTTGCCTGGAAGAGATCGCTCTCAGCGATGAGGTCGCCCATTGTTCCACCATTATTATTATTATTCTTTCTCTTTTGTAATGTTTTTCATTTTATGTTTTACTTTTTTATGTGATAATTGTGACTGTTTATACCTACTTGTTTTTCTAGTGCAACAAAGATTTTTCTATCTACCTAACTCTACCAGAAACACATCACGAATCCCCATTTTGACCCATTCAATAGTAGGTGTGAGACGCGCCAATTTTGACAATGATTTAACGTTGAAATAATTCATATATCCAACGAGATATCGCGGAAAAGTAATGTGAATACAAAACATCGCGTTTATTACGTAACTTTCTTAATAAGAATAATTACGTGCTATATACAAGATATATATAAGAATAATCGACAATATTAAAGTTATATTTTTTTATTAACTCGTGAGTAGTAGCTTAGTTTATAGTGACCGTGCCTGAAAAGTGACCCGTAAAATGTCCAGAGTTATAGAGAATGATTATGTAAACAAAATAATTTCATTACATATACCTGGAACGCAGTAAAATTATACATATAATGTGTATTTTATATTTACAGGACGTGTTGTATTAATGAATCCTGCCCGTAGTACCCTGAATAAACTTATCGCCGGATATGAAACTTCAGTTTCCTATAACTTTGGTAAGATAATATATTGATCAGTAACCAAGTCCGGTAGTCCAGCCGAATTCATCCGTGATTCGCAAATGGCTCTACTGATTATGACATCAGGAATTATCATCGTACACGAATACCCGAAAGTTTTAGTTAGTTTTAGCAGTTGAATTAATGCCAAGTTCGACCGGGGAAGTACTGCCACCATACCAATTTCTGTCGCCAAGTAGTAACGATAGGCAACTCGCGTCGTTTGCACCCGTAACGCATACGACGTGACATGGCCTATCTAAAGTAGCCCTTGTACCTAACTAGACAAGGAACCTCGCCATATTGCTTGTTATGATATTGAATTTTCCAAGCCATTTCTTTATGAATTCTATGGAAATAAAGTTTTAGTAGTTAAGTAGTTTGACTTTGACTTCGACTTATGAGCAGATACTTAACACCAGGTGGGCCATCAGCTCGTTCTGTAATTTTAACTCTTAAAAAGGTAAAGTACCGATATTAAATGCTTTTTTTCAGGATACAGTTTGGCATCTGGCATGTTTTCATCGAAAAAGTTAGTTCAAGCTATCGGCTCGCCGTACGGAACTTACGGTTATGGAAGTGTGAGTACTTATTCAAGATAAGTAATACCAGATAATTAATTATCTTAGTTTTTTTATGTCATGTTAGTGACATAACGAGGCGACGGCCCACTTGATGTTAAGTGGTAACGTCCGCAGACAACAGCAATACGAATAATATAAATACAGCAGTTTACGTTACGTATCTGTATTCGTCACACAAATGTTTGTCCTGGGTGGCAATCGAACCCACGAGCTACAGCCAGAAGGGTTACCACCAACTGAGCTGTGAGGCCAGTCAAATAAGATAATTTTACTTAAAATATCAAATATTTTTCCAGGTAACACTTATGAAGGACCAATTTGCGTTTGCGAAGTTAAAAATTCCACGTGGTCCTAAAGTGGGTTCGATGTTCGGTGCAGTATTATGCACCGTCTCGTTGGCGACCGGCCGAGCGGGCATCCGGAATGCGGACCTTCTCGTCGGGTCTCCTACTTACGCGGACGAGGACGCGTACAATGTCGGAGCCGTGTTCGTGTACATTATGCACAACGTAAGTATCAGTCTGAAAACCAGCGCTGTCCATGAATACTATTTTCTCGCCTGGGATTAGCTCCATTCTGAGACAGAGTCATTTTTTACCAGTAACAAAGAGGGCAATTTAATGCATATCTTTATTTAATATTCGTGTTATTGTTTATTAATATACCTATATATATGCATTTGTTAAAATCCTGTTACTTTGAAATTACAAACGGTTACTTCAGTTTTATATATTTGTATGTGGTGGGAATAAATCACTTTCAAAGTCAAAGTCAAAGTCAAAAACTTTATTTCCATAGAATTCATAAAGAAATGGCTTGGAATCGTCAATATTCAAAACATAAGGTCACGCGTACTTATCGATAAGTTTGACCCCTGTTCAAACCCTATCCGACCCTCCATGGGGAAGAACAGCCAAGAAACCCCTAATGGAGGGATTCCTTTTTTTTCGCGAGCACGATCCTTGTAACAATTGAGTACTTAGGTCTATGTTACATTTATGACTACATAATATACTATTACAGGATGTTTTGTGTGTCGTTGAGCAGAGCGACATCAGACCATGGGGATTTATCATTTATATAATCATTTACAGTGTAATAAGCTTTACTTACCAGACCCTTCTTTATGTATGACTTGAATTTTTGGGTCGGAAGCTTCATTGCTTGTTCAGGAAGTTTATTATAAAAGTGTAAACAATTTCCCAAAAAAGATCCGTTGACTTTTTGCAATCGGAATCTTGGAATGTTTAATTTATTTTTATTTCTAGTGTTCTTGGTATGAACATCACTTTTTTCTCAAATTTTTTCTCTCTTTCATTTCAGGGCCATAATCAGGTCGTTTTTAAGAGGAAAATCGTCGGCAAACAGGACGGTTCTATGTTCGGCAGTGCCATCGTCAGCGTGGGAGATCAGAACGGCGATGAAATTGACGGTATTTATTGCAATTTAGTGCCTGATGCTGACTGGCTGAAAATCAGCGCTGAGTATTCTCCAGCTTTTTTTTTTATGTAATCGAAGTCACGGAACGAGCTGACGGCCCGCCTGATGTTAAGTGGTAACCGCCGCCCATAGACAACAGCAATTCGACTCAAGTCCTCTCCACCAAAGTACGACACTTAAGTCGCATTGCGTTACGTCCTTCACCCCGAGACGGGGATTTTACGTGTCATGCGCCTGCAATTTCGCCGGCACAAATAAGCTAATTTCTTTAATTCGTCTAGAATATTTTATTACACGCACAAACAAACGTAATCTTTTGCGTTCACCGTGCCCACAGAAGTTATTACTTCGGTATTTTACACGCACACAGACATTGCATCCCAGGAAAAAGTGAACACTTAGCTTAGAAGTCACACATAGATATTTGTAATAATTAATTAATCAATTTTGTCATAGAAAAAACTCAACCGACCTCTATCGACAGCTAAAAAATATGTGTGGTTTCTAAGCTTAGTGTTTTTTAGCTAAGTTCTTTAATTAGTCAAAATTATTTTATGAAAAGAAATAAAATTTTATTTGCAAAAAGTCTGGAATGCACAAAGAAATAACTTAGTACTTTATAGCATTATGAAACTACAATCGCTTTTGAAAGTGTAGGGTCAAATGTTGTATCTTTAGACTGCTTTACACCATAATTACCGAGCAAAGTAAAAAAGTTAAAAATATAATTCTAAGTAACACAGCCATCCATGGGTGCAACACTTGACGAATTACTACCAAATTACTAATACCAATTAATATAATCTACATGGTTTTCTATCTGCCAGATATCGCGATAGCTGCGCCTTATGAGAACGATCGTGGCGCGGTCTACCTGTTCTCTGGAGCTGACATCATGAACTCAGAGAAGTCCGTCAGTCCCGTACAGAAGATAGAGCCGCATCTTCCGATGAGGACCTTTGGACACAGTTTAGCTGCTTTGGAGGATTACGATGATAACGGTTGCAATGGTAATGTTACATTAAGGAAGATTTACCTAAGGTTGGCTGGTAGAAAGTGGTTTAAGGATCAAGCTCACCTTCTTTCATATACTAGGATATAAGCTATCTCGGTAACAAATTTCATCCAAATCCATTCAGCCGTTTGAGCGTGAAAGAGTAACAAACATCCATACAAACTTCCACGTTTATAATATTAGTAGGATTATTTAGTTTTAAAGTAGCAACCTTTAAAGTATGTGGCCTTTGTTGAATTAATTTGCTTAACTGAGGCTGAACGTAGCAAAAATAAGCGTAAATGGGACATGCATATAAAACTAGCGACGTGATCTTTTCCAGAATTGGCCATTGGCGCACCGGATAGCAACGCCATAGTGGTATACAAGTGTCCAGCTACCTTCACCATCAAACTAGCCAATTTTCCAAGAACCCTTGTAAGTTACGGTTATTATATCAAATAGTATAGTATAATGACTATTTAATGTAATATCATTATATTAATCAAGTCGTGTTGCTGTTTTCCATGGGCGGCGGTTACTGCTTCACATCTGGTGGCCCGTCAGCTCGTTCCGTCACTGATATAAAATAAAAAAATGATGATCATCTATTCTACTGTACAATCAGCATCTTATTAATAATGATTAAATGTTTTGTATACATTTATTGTGGGTATGCACGATTGTTTTTTCTTACACACCCAAGATTGCGATGGACCAAAAATAATGAGCGAACTCGGATGTGAATTGTTATTTTATGTGATTCGTGTGGCGGAATTTGCTGACGGCCCACCTGGTGTTAAGTGGTAACCGCCACTCATAGACAACAGCAATACGACTCAAGTCCTCTCCACCAAAGTATGACACTTAAGTCGCATTGCGTTGCGTCCATCACACCGAGACGCGGATGTCACGTGTAAAGCGTCTGCAATTTCACCGGCACCCACTCCCTTCCACCGGAACAACCAACACGAGTGCATCACTGCTTGGCGGCGGATTACCAGGTGTGGTGGCAGTGATTCTCCGGGCACAAGCATAAGTTTTCTGCTACTTTGGGTTTACTCCTTTGGCACACCCGGAAGACACGCGAGCAACGTGTTCTCCCAAAAAAGACCTAAATATAAAATGACGTAAACCGAAACAAATCTCTTGATAAGGAATCAGTATCAGTTAATTGGAGCTTTTCTTCAGGTTAACGGAAAGATTCAAAAGGTTCAAGCCTGCTTCACGACGAATTACCCCGAAAAGCCTGAAATCATCGACGCGAGTAAGTTATTCCGTTTACTCATACTATATCCTATTTCTCCTCACATACCTGAAAATCTACCTCTTCGAAAAACTCAGAAATGTATACTGTTTTCACTTGTTGGTAATTTTTGGTATAACACTTGTCCTGGCTAAGAAATGAGATACTGGTACCAGGTGAGTTATTCGTGAACGAGGGCAGCAATGAGCTCATCACTTGTTACGTCTGCGTTCCCACGATAGTTCCCGTAAAACCATATAGACGCCCTCTTGGGCTATGCCTATCCCTTCTGGGGAAAATGTGTGAAAATGTATATATTTTCTCTTCTGCACTGAAATTATCAATAAATAAATAATTTCACTGGCCTCACAGCTCAGTTGGTAGTAACCCTGCCTTCTGCGCTAGGTTGTGGGTTCGATTCCCACCCAGGAAAAACATTTGTGTGACGTACATAAATGTTTGTTCTTCTTATTATATGAATTTATTGACAAAAAAGTATATATGTATATATCAGTTGTCTGGTTCAAGTTCAAGTTCAAGGTACAAGCTATGTTTAATTTGAGGCGCTGTGTGAATTGTTCACCAATATTATTATAATTATTATATTATATTTATAATTCTTACATAATTTTAATTATATTTTAATTTTGTAGAAATCAAAGTCACGGTAAAGATTGAACATTCCCATGCTACGTTGGCTAAACCCGAGGAGGGCGATTTTGAGGTCCTATTGAACAGAAAAAATAACAAATATTGTAAACATATCAGCCTGGACTTGCCTGCGGTAAGTTGCTTATAAATCAAGTATTTAAAAGATCTGTCTATCTAATGGAGTAGTAATAAGCTTTAAAACGTTTTACAGAATGGCAACTATGCAGAAGAAATCGTCTACAAATTATCAGCTCAGCTTCTGGATGACGAAAATATACCTAAATATAAACTGAGTGATCACAGCCTGACCACCATCAAAGGGACAATCAGGGCCTCGGAGTGCGGCGACAGAGATTGTAAGCCAGACTTGAAATACATGAAGACTGCATTCACCGGGAACGTGGAAAAACTTGAAGGAGCGTAAGTGAACAACACAAAACTCAGGCCAGTTTCATGTTTTATATAATAGTATTAAGTTATATTTAACAATGTCAAAGTTAAAAACTTTATTTTCATAGAATTCATAAAGAAATGTCTTAGAAACGTCAATAATATTCAAAACATAAGGTCACGCGTACTTATCGATAAGTTTGACGCCTGTTCAAACCCTATCCGATCCTCCATGGGGAAGATAATAAAAATAATAATTGCATATACCTAATAATACTTTATAATATATAATAATAAAACAATATTATTATGTTCGCCATTATTATTATATTTGGTATTATTATTATTATTGTTATTCACATTTTGGTTTATCGTAAACCTATTTTATTTGTATTTAGATTATGACGATGCTATTTAAAAAAAAAAAACTATTGGATTATTGATTATTTCTACTATTGTATTACTGACTTGTGCATATATTAATGTCGAAAAATCAATAAATAAATACAATTCAATACAATCAATAATAAAAAAGTTATTGTTGGACTTTTCACACAGCGCCACCGAGCCTGGAACTAGACATACTTCGTAATATGGGACAGCTGCAATGATAGCTCTGTTGGTAGATTCCTGCTATGCATACTAGGTTCGAATCCTATATGGCCTTGAGCTACCAGTGAAAAACATCGTGAGGAAACATAGAATGGTAATTCAAATGAACGACGCTCAACTTGAAATTTCCACATCATGATTATTATTTATTTTAATTTCAGAGAACACTTTAGGTACGTGGTTGGATCATCAGATGTCATAAATGCCCGCGTATTAGTAGAGAATACAGGTGAAGTTGCGTACGATGCGTGCGCGCATATAGAGGTTGAAGGCGCGACAGTGCTGCCCTCGGCCACTGGCTGCAGCATCAAGCAGCGAGACCCCACATTACTTGAGTGTAGACCCAAGCAGGCGTTGCGGCGGAATAACTCACCTTGGGTAAGTTTCTTCTGCCGCCAAGCAGTGACGTATTCGCGTTACTGTGTTCCGGTTTGAAAGGTGTGGTTGCCGGTGAAATTACAGGCACATGAGACATTCCACCTTCACGTCTCACATTTACGGGCGCATACGATGCGACTTGGGTCTTGTCATACCTACTTTGGGAGGACCCAAGTCGCATCGGCTGTTATGGGCCGAGGTTACCACTTAACACCAGGTGGGCCGTCGGCTCGTCCCGTAAATGTATTACATTAAAAAAAAACCTCTTTTACTTAAATTTGGGTATACCCAAGTTTGCATTCGACGCTTGGAGGCTTTTTAGAGTTAACTCCTTAAGAATTGATTTCCTTAAGCCACCGGTACGAATGCTATGGGTATACGATGGGTAGTAAAAGCTATCGTTACCAGAAAGCGTTACGACAGATGTCATCGCACTTAACTTATATTTTATTAATTATTGTACACAGGCAACAAAATACAAATGGATGACATGGTAACAAAAGGACAATTTAATCTTAAGAAGGGTTTGCAAAGCTGAACCACGATAGTCTCATGTGCCTGTTATTTCACCGGCACACAACATTGACGGAGAGAAATTGTTATTTTGGCAGTACTTTCCCCGACAAAATTGGCGTATTTTTTTTGCTGAAATACCTATATGTTAGTTTTTTTTTTATAGCAATCGCAAAATATCTCACTAAATGCGGCTTCTTTGACGAACAAGAATAAGAAGATTACATTCCGTGTATCAATTTATAACCGCTGTGTAGTATCTGACACGGACGTGACTGCGGATGTTACTGCCACTGAAGATATTGAGTTGATCAGCGACACTGATTTCGATGTGAGTAGGTAAGTAACAGTTATGGTCTATGGTTCTTCGCAGTCTCAATGTGTTATGTATTTAAATAGGTACTTTTCTAGGGCTTTTGCATATAGTTTGAACATTCGCGTCATTTCAGTCAACTGATTATACGATACTATATATTTGTTTTATCCAACAATAAACAAAAATTCTTAGAAGTTGTCAAAAATGAAGAATTGTAACAGTTACAAAGCCCACAGCAAAGGTTTTATCGCTTATTTAGGCAAAATAAGTGGACACAAGATTTATAAATTTTGAATTTAGAACATTATTTTTGTCATGCACTTATTTTACTTTTATTTATATTTACTTTTAAAGATTATTTTTGTGGCCAGTACATTCTTTCGCTTAGTTTTTTTACGAAAAAGTTTACATTCGACTTTTTTTTTGTTTCTAAACACTTCACTGGTATATATAACCAAGTAATATTTTCAGCCATACAGACCCAAGCCAAGACGATGACATGATGAATTTGACCAGGAGCGATATAGCCATGAAAAAAAAGTTCCAGCATATCTACACGGTACATAATATAATCATTTTTTCGACAGGCCTCACAGCGCAGTTAGTAGTAACTCTGCCTTCTGAGCTGTAGCCTCTGCCCTCCATGTATCCCACCATGTATATGTATATATATAACATGTATGTATTTACAAAAATATATATAAGCATTATATCAGTTGTATGGTACCCATGATACCAAGCTATGCTTAGCTTACTTTGGGGTTAGATGGCGCTGTGTGAAATGTCCACCAGTATTTATATTTATTTGTTTACTTATTAATCTTTTTATTTAGATTCATGAAAGGATAATTATAAATGTAGTAGGTATATCATGGTGAACAGTCACCTACAGTTTCACCCAGCATTTTAAACACGATAAAAATAATGGGTTATATATAATATATAATAATTCTTCTTCTTCTTCTTCTTCTTCTATTCGAGTCACTGGTTCTCTCGAACCAGTGTGGTGAAAGGATTTAAGTGCACCTACAATAATATATAATAATAATAATAATATATAATAATAAATAAATATAATATATAATAATAATAACATATTAAACATTACATTAAATACCCATAATTGCACTGTCGTACCTGACTGTGACCTGTCGTGTCGTTTTGTATTGATCTTAATTATGTGCCAAGAAGTGAACGAAAAAAGTATGGAAGATAAAATACCCTACTAAACTCATCCCCAATGTTATCTTATGTTAGTACATAAGATAACATTGGGGATGAGTTTAAAAGAGAAAGCGTAAAAGCAGCGCTGGCGAGGGAGAAGTAAAGGAGTAATTCGCAGGCTCGGAAGGAACATGGGTGGAATTATTATAATTCAAAATACTTGGAAGGCAATAATTTATCACTTATAAAAGAGAGATGTTGTATGTTCACAGATCATTAACAAAGGCATAACGAATTGGATTGACATCAACGTAAATGTGACTACAGACAAACAAGACTTCGTCACTAGAAATGTTGTGGTAATTATAAGAAGTTATTAAAACACCTAAAACTTACTTCAAAATTGGCAACTTTATGATATTCGTTTTAGTATTAGTATTAGTTTTATATTACACTGAAACTCTGAAATATCTCCAATACAATATCTAATTCTTAAAAAATGAGCTGTTATTTATTAAGTTCCGAAAGTTATTAACATGGTCTGAGCAACTAACTTGGGTCCTACTCTACTTATGTACCGACCGAAGACCGAAGTCACATCATGTGTTCGTAACCCTGAGACGTGAAGGCGGAACGCCACATATGCCAGTAATTTCACCGGCAACCACAACCCGGCAGGCTCTAACTCATGCATTACTACTTCGCGGCAGAAATGGGTATGGTGGCAGTACTTCCCCAGACGAACTTGGCGTTAATCCTACTGCCTGCATAATTTATTTCGTAATCATAACCTATTAAATAACCAGTTGTTTTCAGAGATTAAAAACGTCCCTAATAAATTATATAACATTTTTCAATTTACCAATTTAATGCATGTGTCTCTTTTGAAAGGTTTTCTCATCAAGCAAGCATTCATAACTATATTTATTCAAATGAAAATGATAAATCTATTAAATGATTATCAGACTGGCCTCGCAGCTCAGTTGGTTAGTAAGTCTGCCTTCTGAGCGGGTCGCGGGTTCGATTCTCACCCAGGCCAAACATTTGTATGACGAATATAGATGTTTGTCCTGTGTCTGGGTGTTAATATGTATTATTAGGATGTATTTACAAAAAAAAAAAAACATAAGTATTATATCAGTTGTCTGGTTCCCATGACACAAGCTATCCTTAGCTTACTCTGGGGCTAGATGACGCTGTGAAATGTTCACCAATATTATTATTATTATTATTATTTGGAGCAAAAATGTATGTAATTTGCTTGCAAATAAATGTAGGTAATGAGTTGTAGGTGTATGTATATCTCTGTAAACGACCGGTTGACCAGCGATCGACTTTGCAACCTTACCACATTCACAGATTCAAGAGAACGGCGGTCAGACGTGTACAGTGGAAAGCGAAACAGACGAGAATTTTGTGCACTCTTGTGTTATTAACAAACTTAACAAGGGTTCTGGAATCACAATCAAAGTGTTGATGTCAGCCGATCCTGACAAATTCAGTTAGTATGAAATCTTACTGATAAAAATGCTAAAGTTTAGATATTTTGCTTTCTCGCCACTGCTAAACACATCAGGCTAAAATTATCAACAAAGATTGATAATGATTTGGAATTGACACGTGGAACGGTGGTTATTCATTCTAGTACCACGCGAGCCTAACCGCGGTCTGAAACTAGTTCATTCTAAAATCAATTTGTTCAATAGACGAGAGATGTTGCATCTGTAGATGAAAGCCAAAGATGGTGTGGCCTGCCTTCAAAGGGGCTTAAGTTTGTTCCCGGGTCGAGTCAAACTTTTGTCGCAGAAGTTTTTATATAATCTGTTTGTGTTCATTCCACCTGCGACACATGGAATGCTAGTGCAAGGTTACAGGAGTATATGAGTGTTTGTTCACGCTACAGTGCAAATACAGTTATAAGCGACTCAAGTTCGTGGGAATCTGTAGGTCGTGGGTTCAAATCCTACAGTGAACAGTGAAAGTAAACATTTTAAACTTTTAATCTCACGCACGCTTAGTTGGAAGATTGGCTGGGTCGCAAATTTGCCGCGAAATGTTCAAAAATGTAAATTACAAAAATATATCCACCTATCTATGACAAAAATCTTATACGATGTTAATATCTATTACCTGATTTCATATCTTCCAGTTGAAAGAATAGTAAAAGAAAACCTCATGGTTCGTTCGGGAATCTCGGTGGCTTTGGATAAAACTAAAACAGCAAGGTATTTATAATTAATTTTATATTTATAATTATTTTTTTACTATTACTTATTAGTACTTATTATTAACTAGCTGTTGCCCGCGACTTCGTCCGCGTGGAATTCGGTTTTATCACGCACCCCTATCTTACCCCTCGGAAAAGTAGCTTAAGTTACTCCTTGTTACATCAGCTATCTGCCAGTGAAAGTCCCGTCAAAATCGGTCCAGCCATTTCAGATATTAGCCGGAACAAACAGACAGACAAAAATTGTAATAAAAATTTTTTGGTATATGTACCGTGTCCATATGCACTTAGTAAAAAGCGGTTATTTTAATATTACAAACAGACACTTTTATTTATATACCACTTTATATATAACCACTTTGGTTACCTATTTGATATTATATGTATATGAAATTGAGCATAAACTGTATACTTGGTTTGTCAGGTATCAAATGTTGTTATCCGAATTCTCTTGAAAACAACCAACAAGTTTAACAGTTTAAAGGTTTGCTGATTAAAATAATGTTTATAGAAAAAAATGAACGATTCGAGCTAACAAAAGAACTTTTTGAATCAGTTCTTAACTAACGCAATTTTTCTCTAAATCCGCTTTCCGGTCAGAATATTCTCCAATACAACATAGGCGACGCTGAACTGCACAATCCTTATGTCTGAGTTAGGAAAATTCAAAGGAAAATTCTCTTGGACCATATGTTTTCTCAACCACATCTTTGAAAGCGAATTATAGTGATTTGTTTCATGATCTGATGTAACGCTCGGCGGCTCCGTGCCTATATCTCTAGTTACTCTACCAGAGCGTAATTTTTCGCTGGGGATGTTTTATACGTGTTGTGGATTTGGTGCCACCATGCCACCTGCGATGCAGGAAATCCTAGAGCATGGTTATGAGTATGTAGTATTCATTTATTTAATTTTTATTTCCAATGGTATTATTTGTGTATTTGCAGCATCACGAGCGAGCTGAGATTAATAGAAGCCGATCTGCCCCTTTGGATAATTGTGGTTGCTTCTATCATCGCATTGATTCTTCTATTTATCCTGGTTTTAATTCTCAGAGAGGTAACTAGATTTGTTATATACTTACTACTACGGCTTTAATCATAAACCTACAATTATAATTATACAGTATACTTTTGTGTACAGTCTATAGACAAATTCAGTTGACAAAGAAATATGGTGGCCATGTGCTCGTTTCATAACTTTATCTGATAGCTATCTGTTTTAATTGAAGCTATCACAATTACTATTGATTTATCGTCTTATGCATTTTTGATACGTATAATTAATAATTTTCAATTACTATTACAGTGCGGTTTTTTGAAAAGAACTAACAAGGAACAGTTGAAACAAGCAAGAAAGAGTTTCAGGAGGCAAACAATGATGGTAATTTTTTCTGTATATTAAATGTAAAAAAATATATATAAAAAGGGAATTCTAGGTTTGAACCCTGGTCGGCATATAGGTTTGTGTAATGAACATAAATATTCTTGGTTCTTATGTTATTGTCTGTGTCCAGACAGATAATCCTAACGCAAAGTAACAATATGTTTAACGTCTGTTATATTTAGACAAAGCGTTTAATGAACGTGGTTGGGTGACGAATTACAGCCGTCGTTTCAGAAAGACGAACGTAATAATAGTGTGCCAATAGCGCGCTCATTTACATTTATTACAAGCCGTGGTCTGCAAGCGTCTATTAAGTAATCAATTATTTATCTAACTATGGTTTTACGGATGAATTATTTGACAATCACACTTACATCACCACCAATGCGAGCAGAGGTTGTTATCATCTATTTTTGAAGACAATTAGTTATCACTTTTAAATATTGGTGATTACATACAGCGCCATCTAGCCCCAAACTAAGCATAACTTGTACTATGGACTTAAGCGGGTTATCCGATCGAATACATATAGACTTTTTTGTAAATACATACATATTTTACCCATAAACAGAAGAAACATTCGTTCGTCACAAAATGTTACTGTTTTAAATATTTTCACACCGCGTCTTTTCTCATGGGATACGTATCATTTATTCCGCCAAAAGATGCAGAATAGTGAAATTATAGGAAATAAGATTGGAACAGCTCATCTCTATAACAACACAGTCAATATAGAAAAAAAAATTAGAATGAATAATATCAATAATAATAAACGGGAAATATAACTTAATCACAAACATCGTTACTGTCAGAATACGAAAAAATATTATTCATGTAAGCTTCTACAGAAATAAGCTTACCGTGTATTCATCAGAACCAAACCCAAAGAACTCTAACAATAAAAAATAATTTCAACTCAACTACTTGCAATGAACTGGTTTAAAATTCCGATGCAAGATTTCACCTCGTACCTACTTAAAGTAGTGTAAGCTGACATATAGAGCAAAACATAAATTTATGACAAAGATTGTCGGCGGTGTATTCTCAGTAATATCACTGAACCAGTCCAGTATGTAATTCGATACAGTCTTACTACCTTAATGTGCAGTCGTCTTGGGCTGTAGGTGTCAGAAGCTGTGGTTACCTAGCATTAAATGTAGAGACGTAGAGATTGAATTAAATAAACGAAGATGAGCATATTTCATTAGATAAAGTATTATTGGATTAACGATTTCGACAGAATTCTTTTAAGTTTTCATTCAGAAGAGGACGCAGAGCCTCGATTCTTAACGTTAATGTTAGCTTGAATACCCTTCGTAAAACAGTTTAATAGTAGTTTTTCACCTATAGATCAAGTTAATTGAAAACTTTCCATAACGTCTCGCCGATTTCTCAAACATAAACGCCACGGAGGCATACCAGTAAATAAATCGGTTATGTTGCAGAGACGATCCGTGACCTGGGAAAGATTGCACTTGATCGATAACGGTGACCGGAATTACCGAAAGTCGGTCCTTCATGTCAATGGCGTTACCATCCCCTACCGAATCGAATCTGGAGTTGACCCACTGAGGACAGAATACACGCTTAGCGACGATATAAATATCTACTTTAAAGATATTATCTTGAACTCGATTTTAAAATCGACTTACGACCTAATTAGGTAAAGTTTTCTCTTTAGGCGTATTCTTCCGTTTATGTTAATTATTTCGTTCAAAACAAAGAATTCTAGATTATATAATCTTTTCAGTGTTGGTTTTTAAAAATTTCTGACTGAACTTGACGTGAACCTTTTTGGATTTGCATTTTTTGGATTCGAATAAGTTATATTACCAGGACTCATTACCATTCTTATACCAACGATATGTAGAAGAGTAGGTCTGTGTTGGTTTTTGTAACTGACCTCACAGCTCAATAGCTATTAACTCTACTTTCTGCGCTATCAGGCGTGTGTTCGATTTACACCCAGGACAAACGAGTGTGATGAACTAAGATGTTTGTTTTGTCTGGGTGTCAATATTTGATCAAATATATGTTTTACAGTAAAGTATAATTAGTAGGTATTCTATCAATTATCTAGTTCTCATAGTACAAGCCGTGCTTAGTAAAGAGTTAGACGGCGCTGTGCGAAATGTCCACCAATATGAAACATGAATTTATTAAACGATGTTCAATGAACCTATATCCAGTTTTTATTTTGTTTCAGCGACAGTCAATGATGAATCGTCCAGGAAGCGAAGACTTAGACGAGTTAGTAGCATCGACAAGCCAAGAAACAGATAATAAGAAAAAAGATCGTAGACTTGTTGTCAGTGACTTATAAAACGCTGCCAGTTTTAATTGATTTTAATTCAAATTAGTTAGTCAGTTAAGGTTCTGGCGAGGAGCAAAGAATTAAGAAGAGGTTGACCCTATAGATAACAAAATTGGTTTTTGGCACATCAATTGTTTAGATTTCAATTCAAATTTTATATTAATTCTTATGACTTATACTGACTTTGCTGGATCATTTTAAATTATATGCATAAAAATAAATGGATATTTCGTAAATATTAGCACATGTAAATATTCGAATAGAAACCTCCTTATTTATTTATTTATAAATAAACAAGCGAAGTTAATCAAACTTTTTATTTATGAACTCGTTATGACTTTTTCTTTGTTAACTAAGTACTAGGTACCTTAAACACAAGGGGCCTAACGACTTACTGTACTTACACAAAACAAAAGCTAATTCATTTGTAAGTTACTTATGATGATGTGACGTCACCAATGGCCTTAACGACGACATATCATTTGTACGGGTTTTGACTTACCACATGCACACCGCAGAAAATAATTTTTTTTGAAATAGTCCTGGTTTCGAATCCCTGCGTCTCCTCATTGATCTTAAACCATATCTAACACTTTTGGTTAACAAAGATTTATTTCTCATTCCCAACAGTTTTATTTGGTTTTGTTTTACAATGACAGTTTGTCAAGTACTTTAATTGAAGTGTAAGAAGTTTAGCAGTCGATATATCACCATCTGTTTATAAATGACAATGACTTACAGGAATGTAGCTAATTAGTAGAAAGGACGGTAGTTAGCAGTACCGGGGAGATCCTTCACAGAACAGCGCTACGGGACCTTAAATGTGTGGTAAGCCCCCCCATCCCCTCCCTAGCTTTGTGATGGAGAGTTTTGCTCGTAATCGTGAAGGAGACGTAGCTCAGTGGTAGAGTGACTGCTTTACAAGCAGAATGTCCTGGGTTCGAATCCCAGCGTCTCCTCATTCATCTCAAACCATTTCAAACATTTTTGATGAAAAAAGTTTTGTCTCAGTAATATACATTTTGCTTCCATTTGTGGCACTTTGGCAGTTTTTCCACAATAGTTTTTAAGCCGATATTTGACCTAAGTGTGCTTTTTTGCATTCGATACAGCGCCATCTGTTAATGTATGACAATAACTCACACTGTGCATTCTGCACTGAAAAGGTCAGCAAATGTGTTACGAAGTTAGGGTTTCATTTTCGACAGAATAAAATGACGTTTAGAGGTAGGAATCGGCTTCCTTCAGCAAACTACAGATGTCGACAATCATTTATTATCATTATCCAAATTTTCAATACATATGTGTAAACAGGGAAGTCGCTCGGTTTATGCGTTTATAAAATGTGTGATCAGTGCAAGACAAGCGTACGGAATGCCTCGATTACCAATATCTCATACGATTTTCTCACACGAATACGAATATAAATGTAACTAATTAGCAGTAGTATCTAATAAGTAGTAAGTTATATCTATAGGTAGTAAAGCCGAAATATAATTGCGAAGTAGTAATGTCGCTACGTAGTAGGATCGCCGTAGAGATGTCACGATCAGTAGCAGGAATGTTAATACATAGCAGTACCACTGTAGCGTTCAAATAACACACCACCTCCATTGGAGGTTAGCCCCCCATCCCCTCCCTAGCTTTGTGATGGAGAGTTTTGCTCGTAATCGTGTAGGAGACGTAGCTCAGTGGTAGAGTGACTGCTTTGTAAGCAGAAAGTCTTGGGTTCGAATCCCAGCGTCTCCTCATTCATCTCAAACCATTTCAAACATTTTTGGTGAAAAAAGTTTTGTCTCAGTAATATACATTTTGCTTCCATTTGTGGCACTGTCAGTTCTTTCACAATAGTTTTTAGGCTGGTATTTGACCTAAGTGTGCTTTTTGCATTCGATCAGCGCCATCTGGTTTACGTATGACAATAAATCATGCATGCATTCTGCACTGAAAGGGCCAGGAATTGTGTTAGAAGTCTGGGTTTTTCATTTTCGAGAGAATAAAATGACGTTTTGAGGTAGTAGTGAGTTTCTTTCCACAAACTATAGATGTCGTACCGATTATATTTTGTGTATTTTCTTAATTATACATTTTTTACCTGTACAACCAAATGAACGCACAAATGTTTGTGCCGGGTGGGAAACATATCCACAACCACAGCACAGAACTGAAGGAAGACTACTGAGCAAATGAATGAACTGAAAAAATGGTCAGCAGAGTAAATGTAGTAGAGTAGTAGGAATGTAGCTAATAAGTAGAAATGACGTAGCAGGACCGGGGAGATCTTTAACCGAACCGGCTACGGGACCTTTCATGTGCAGTTAGCCCCCCCCATCCCCTCCCTAGCTTTGTGATGGAGAGTTTTGCTCGTAATCGTGTAGGAGACGTAGCTCAGTGGTAGAGTGACTGCTTTGTAAGCAGAAAGTCCTGGGTTCGAATCCCAGCGTCTCCTCATTCATCTCAAACCATTTCAAACATTTTTGGTGAAAAAACTTTTGTCTCAGTTGTCACATTTTGCTTCCATTTGTGGCACTGGCAGTTCTTTTACAATAGTTTTTAGGCTGGTATTTGACCTAAGTGTGCTTTTTGCATTCGATACAGCGCCATCTGGTTTACGTATGACAATAACTCATGCATGCATTCTGCACTGAAAGGGTCAGGAATTGTGTTAGAAGTCTGGGTTGATTTTCGAAGGACCAAATGCCAGTTTGTGTTAGCATTCAGTTTCCTTCCACAAACTGTAGATGTCATACCGTTTATCTGTTGTGTATTTTTTTAATTATGCATTTTTAACTACCATTAGTGGCTTTTACAGGTAAAAAATCACCGGAAATTACTTCGTAGGGCGAACTTCTCATGATTAAGTCACCGAGTAGAGATCTTTGTGCCCTAACTGTGCCGATACAGATGTACTTTCCACCTGAGACTCTTACTACAAGCAGTAATATTTCGGATACTACTGGTTGGATTGAAGGTTGAAAAACTAAGTGAAGACTAAATCGACCTAAATCTAACTCGCCTGTGCGCAATACCAAGTTCTCAAAACGGTTAAGGAAAACATCGTGAGGAAATGACATGTCCTAGAATTAAAAATTCGAAGACATGTGTCAAGTGCACGAAAGGAGCCTCTTTGAGGTGCACCTAAAATCCTTACACTACACTGGTTCGATAGAACCAGTGACTCGAATATATAATAACCACTGGTGGGAATAGCGGGAAGTCCCCATTACAAAACAGGGAACAATTTTGTAAATTATCAATATCTCCGTCTTATACGTGACTGGCCTCACAGCTTAGTTGGTTAGTAACTCTGCCTTCTGAGCTGTAGGTCGTGGGTTCGATTCCCACACAGGACAAACATGTGACGAGCATTGGTGTTTGCTCTGTGCTTGGGTGTTAATATGTATTATATGTATGTATTTACAAAAAAAAAAATGAGTATTCTATCAGTTGTCTGGTTCCCATGAACAAGCTATGCTTAGCTTACTTTGGGGATAGATGGCGCTGTGTGAAATGTCCACCAATATTTATTTATTTATTTATACTCAAAAAGTTATTGACAGGCTAAAGTACAATTTAACAATTAGAATTAAAAATATCCCAGATTATTAGCCTCAGTGACGAGTCCCAGCATCATCTGGGTGACCTCATCCCCCTGCTCGGGGATTCTGTTCGCTGGCCAGTGGAAGTATATTCCGCGGAGCTCGTATGTGTAGACTAGGGGTGTGCCGAGCTTGTTACGGACCCAATCCATGCTGCCACCGGAAGCTTTGTCTGTGAGAGAAGTTTGAATTTTGAAACTTAGACACACTAAATAAAATAACTATTTAAAGCACTAGCTTTTACCCGCGGCTTTGCTCAAATACAATAACGCGAAAAACTTAATCTTTTTTCCTTTTAAATGTTATTTTAGCCTATAACCGTCTCCAGCGTCTTCCATCTTTCTCAATATCAAAATTCATTATAATCGATTCAGTGGTTTAAGCGTGAAAGCGTAACAAACAAACAATATCACTTTCGCATTTATAATCAAAAATAATTGAAATTCAAAATATTTTATTCGTAACTCAAACACAAGAACAAATAACGAACATTGAAATCTGCTAAAGCAGAAAATATTATTTTTATTGTGTTGCAAATAATATTATTAGTTAGGATTACATAAGCTACCTATGATCCAAGTTGTAGTCAAATTGGCTACAGGCGTGAAAGATTCAACAAACGTCCACATAATTTGTTCATTTATAATTTTAGTGTGATAGTTACTTACATAATATTTCTGCAGCTGTGGCGGGTCCATCATACTTTTTGCCATTTACAGCCTCGCCATATTCAAGAGACACTTTTCCTATTTGTACCTGAAGTAAAAATAAATATAAATATTGATGGAAATAATTTTCACACGGTGCCATCTACCACCTAACTAAACATAGCTGCAGCATACCTATTCAGCTTGATAGCTGACCTACAACGCAGAAGGCAGTCACTCCCAGGTAAGCTGTGAGGCCATCAATAACTTGTTTTATTACGCATTTTATTGAATAATTTGTAATTGAATCATAGACTTACCAAATCGTCATAATTATCAACGTGCTCGGTAGAGTCAGAATACGGGAGCAGAAGCGCCTGCGCATAAGAATGGAACGCTATGTAAGCTTGGAGGTTCTCTATCTTGGAGATGTATTCGGAGAGAGTTTGCGTTTCTACCTCGGAGAATGGCTTGGAACCTCCGTACACTTGGTAATCACAGGGGTTGCTCGATGCACCGTGGTCTGAAAGTAAAAAAAATATGTTTCAGCGATCATCCACTTCTGAACTATGTTTAAAAATTCAAGTCAATTTGTACCGAACAAGCGAACATAGAGACAGACAATAAGCGATTTGATAATAAAGCAGTCAAGTGCAAGTTAGACTGATGCACTGAGGACTCCGTAAGAATACATATTTTTCCTTTTATCGGTATATTAAATGCGAGCAAACTCGGACAGATGACCGGTTTTTCTTCCACTGTGTATTATTTAGTTTACTTTCGTTTTAACGATGCAACACAATCATTCGTTTATTATTTGTAAAAAAAAAACATTGGACTATTTTTTTACAGTTTAAAATGTAAAAAGTTGGCAGTTTGAGGAGGTTTAGTAATAGACTCCTATATTTTGAGTATAGAATACTAAAAACGGATTTATGATATAAACTATGTAAATTAAATAACACATAATCTCTTAGGGACTGATTTTGCTGCTCAAATTAATCCAGATTTTAAGGGGTATAACAAAAAATAAGAAAAAACGATTTATCCCATGTCACGTGATCTAGAAGTTGGAACAGCTAAATTAATTTCTGGGATTTCGATTTTAGTTCCACTGGAAAAGTTGTTGTCAAACTCAGTCCCTAACAGATTATGTGCTATTGGATTTACGCAAACGACAATTATATTATTTTGAACTCAAAATGTACGTCTAAACAAATAACAAATCCGTGACATATTTAAATATTGTGTACGAATAATGCACATGCTTTAATTTCATGTGAAAAGTGTTTATATGTGAAATCTTTACCAAGTGTTCATTTCTGGTTTTTCAATTAAATAATGATTTAATAGAATAATCTGACCAATTGCCAAAATCTTCTACGATCTGGTATATTTCAAATTGTTTTTAAAATTTGGATCTATCACTCACCCAACCAATTGTAGTCCCAGTTTCGGTTCGCGTCCGCTCCGCGGCATCCGTTCGATGACTGAGATCGTGTTTTTCTCCACATTCGATCCTGTAATTATAAAAAAATAAAACATTACTTAATTGTCAGACATTTCAAATGATTACATGAAAATTATGAAAGAAAACTTACATACAACAAAAAATATGACGTGTTGAGAAGAGAGAAAAAATGTTCTCGATTCAGATTCGGCCAAACTGGTTACAGTAAAGTGTATAAAATATGTATGTGCAAATATGTAATAATTTAAGTGACGAGGTACCTAATCACCTGTATATGAAGTGCACGAAAGGAGCCTCTTTGAGGCGCATTTAAAATCCTTTCGCCACAGTCTATTCGAGTAACTGGTTTTCTAAAACCAGTTACTCGAATAGAATAGAATAGAATAGAATATAAGGTGTTATGGATCCGGTAGAAGGGGTAGACGTCGGCGTACATAGGTACTTAGACCAAATCGGTGATGTTTTGGAAAAAGGCCAGGTCAAGAGTACCCTAAACCGACGAGCATGCATGAAGAATGTGATGAGAGTAAATGAAGCTCAGGTATGTCAGGATCGTAGCAGGTGGAAAACTATGATCTCTACCTACCGGGAAACAGGCGTGATTTTATGTAAGTATGAGAACAACACCACAAAATGAATTACCATATTACAGCATGGGAGCATACACTCTTCAAATCGAAACAGTGATGCAAGTGTACTACTGATAGGTAGTTGAAATGGGTAGGGTATGATTTCCTGGACAAACATTACTGTTTCTTATTTTCTTCTTTTCCTATTCCTTAGTAAAACTGATACTAAAATTTAAGTTTAAACCTCTTACCAAATTAAAACTATAATGGTATCCATCGGGGTTAATGACGGGGAAGATACGCCAATCGAACTGGTCCCTCATCGCTGCTATATCCGAATTCTCACTCGTCAGCAGCTCATTGATGAAGTACGTGGTAGTGGCTGGCGTGATCCATTCTCTGGCGTGTATGCCTCAATAAGAAAAGGCAGACAACAAACGTTTTAATAATAGGTAATAATAATTGGTTTTGACTTCAGTCCAAGTGATGCGTACCAAAGAATCAATAAACCAAATTTGACGCTAGAAACAAAATTTATGATAGGAATAATTACAATATTTTTGAAAAATATATTTTCTTTAATGCATTTAAATCTGGCATTTGATCCATGTCAGAATAAAAACTACCAAAACAGTGTTTACTCGAACAAAACGAGGACTTGTAAATAAGCGAGAACCTTAAACTAGATTTTTCATCATCAAATTCGGTCCTGATAATAATAATAATATTTACACAGCGCTATCTAGCCCCAAACAAAGCATAGCTTGTACTATGGGAAAGAGAACTGATAGAATTCATACCTATATACTTTTTTGTAGATACACACATATAATACCTATTAACACCCAGACACAAAAGAAACATCTATATTCGTCACACAAATGTTTGTCCTGGGTGGGAATCAAACCCACGACCTACAGTGCATAAGACAGGGTTACTATTAACTGAGCTGTAAGGCCTGATGTTTTGTCTCACCTGATTCTATGAATATAACAGGCTTATCAGGGTTATTCTTTGGCGTGTTGATTCTCAGCCCCAGGATTGACCGTCTCTCGTAACTCTGCCCTCCCTCTATCAGTTCGGTCCAGTTAGAAAAGGCGGTGCTAGTATTGCGAAGGTACGAATAAATCTGGAAGAATAGTTTCTAAATAAAAACCAGTAAGTGTATACATAAATAAATAATAAATGTTGGTAGATATTTCACACAGCGCCATCTAGCCCCAAAGTAAGCTAATTAAACTGCTTGTTATCATGGAACCAGACAACTGACATAATACTTAAATACTTTTTTTTGTAAATACATACATATAATACATATCAATACCCAGACACAAAACAAACACGTTCGTCACATAAATGTTTGTCTTGGGTGGGAATCGAACGCACGACCTACAGCGCAGAAGGCAGGGTTACTACCAACTGAGCTATGAGGTCATATGTATTAATAGCAGTGAGATTCCACTGCTATTAATACATACTTTACTATATTATGCATTCGCTGCAACAAAATGTTCAAGTGGAAAACTCATTGCTTCAAGGTGGATTTGAACCAGCGAACTCCGGACTGAAGCTCTACCACTAGGCCTCCACTTTCCCAAGCAGTAGTGCATTCAAATTGCTGTGTGCCGTTTGGAATGCTGTGGAAGCCGGTGGAATCACATCCAGTGAAATTTCATCTCCAAGCCTCAATCAGGGCGCATTTGGAGCAAATTCGGTCTTATCATACATAAAGTAATAACATATGCAAATGGTTAATTACTCACGTCATCTATGTCGAAGTAAGCGGTCCAAGAAAATGGCCTTTTACTCCGCGTAGAAACTGTATCCAATGCAATCAATCTAGAAAACATAACACAACACAAAAATTAAGTGTGGAAGTAGCATTGCACCACACAATATTGTGGTAATAAATATACATTAGTTTCTAAGGAGAGTTTTTATCGAAAATAATCTAAATCTTTGAATTTTTTAGTAACCATTACCGGTGATTCTTGAAGCATGTGGTTTGATAAGATGGTGCCAGCAGCCAGATGGTATGACACTGGTTCTATGGACGATGGACAGGTATATGGGTGATAAATTTCTTAATTTCTAATGTGACTTTATTTTAGGTTTCGCCTTGCACGCCTCAAGCTTCATACACCTAGTTTCATTTCAGTTATACTCGTTTTAGTTTTCTAGTTTTATTCCACATAAATATACACTATAAGAAAAATAAAATAATGATTGTATCTATATACTACTTACTAAACCCAAATGACTAATGACAACCACTACTTTGACCCACTGTTTGAGGAAAACATTTATTACGTAATGAAAATAATGCATACACTGCCACAGTGGTATTGAATTCGTACTCACTCGGAAAAGTCATCATTAATGATATCTTTCTTCAGAAGAGCATTATCTACGTGCTCTTCGAAAATTTCCACCAGGTCTGGTGCAATGAGCATTATTGCAAATGATTTTTCAATCGATGGAGCATGGTATAAGTCTTCTGCTATGCGCCTTTCGGATGGTGTTGTTTTAAGTTCATAAGGTATATGCTGAAAATTGGAAAATTAAGAATTATTGTAATGAATTAGTGACTATTTTCACTGATTCATGTGTAAAATTATAAAATATTCTGATCTATTAGGTTCACCCCGAACAGAGATTTACGAAAAATTTGCAGCGCCATCTATTTATAATTTCCTACACGAAAACTGCAAATACTGTTTTATGTCTGTAATTCTGTTAATTATTCTGTCTCAAATTATTATGTATATTTACGTACCGTTTGTCATACTAAAATATAGATAAAAATAAGTATAATCTTGAAAAAAATTTGTATTTTGGCAGTTTTTTAAAAATATATTCGAATGACGAAATATAAGTAAAAAAAAAACAAATGCTTACATATTTAGATCCTAAATCTTTTACAAACGTCTCCAGATCATTTTTCGGTCCTTCTAATTCATATATTTTATAGTTCTTGTATGATTTATATTGATTGATCACATTACCAAAAGTTATTTGCAAAAAATAAATAAACAACAAACAAATTGTGAAGTAATTCATTGTACAGCACAATTAAGTAATTTGAGCATTTACTATGAAACCCACATGCGCATTACCGCAGTATTTAAAGAGTTCTATGATGTTATATGAATGATGGAACGAATGTTGTCTGTATATACGAGTAGGTACATAATTTATTATGCTACCTTGTTACAATATAATCGAACATCATTGTAATTTTAAAAGTCTCGATTGTAAAATAATTTATATTAAATTTTGATACCTAAGTCCCTCAGAATTTAATGTAAAGCGATTAAAATGTTATATTAAATTCATGTACTAACATATTTAAATATCGATTTTAGGTGAATTGATAGCTAATATATGTGATAAGCTATGGCCTCTGCGATACAGTGTATTATAAAAGAGCCCAATATCCCTTGTAGGGTTTCTTGTCTGTTCTCGTCACAGTGGCTTGAGATTGAGTGAGAGCCATAATTGTTATGAATTTTTATGTAATAAAATTAAATTAATTCAGACTAAGTCACGCGATAAACTAAGTGATTCAGTTAGTATGCCTCTCACAGTAGATAATGTGGAATGCAGACGATCTGAAGTATGTATTATCGAGTGCGGGTTATTCGCTGATAAAGGTTTTCAATGCTAATTTTATTGATCACAGTAAATCATTAATTTACTTGGATTATTATATTTTGCCTAAAGTAATTGACAGTAAAGTCAAAGTCAAAAACTTTATTTCCATAGAATTGATGAAGAAATGGCTTGGAAACGTCAATAATAGTCAAAACATAAGGTCACGCGTACTTATCGCTAAGTTTGACATCTGTTCAAACCCTGTCCATATATACAGTATCGAACAAATTTAATAATATATCTAATAAACAGTATAAAAAAAGTCACTCAAACTCAAAGTCACAAACAAAGATGCTATCTGCCTCATACTGTTTCTCCGCTTACTTCTTCTAAACCTTGCAACGGATTTTGATAAGGTTTTCACTAATTGAAAGAGATATAAATGGGTGAGGTTTGTGTGCTAACTCTTAAACTCTTAATACACAGATTCGTTCGCTCGAGTAACGAGTGCTGAATTACAAGGAACAACTTTCTCTGATTTAGGTGAATTGTAGGCGCCGACGTGACTATGGACACAAATGGGTCTGAGGTTAGGCGGAAACACGCCTTTTACAAAAGGTGAAACTTATTTATTGTTAAAAACAAATTTAATTAAGCGAGTGGTTCAGTAAATAAGGAAAATGAAAAGTATTATCGACCGCGGTGCTTTGGTGTTCAACAAGGATATAAACTTAGATGTAAAACTTAATAACAAAGATAGAACCGCATAAGAGTTTTAGTGCCCACACTTACATCGCAGCAAAGTTGGGTATGGCAGACGAAGGATCAGAGTAAAATAAATGCAGTGGAAATGAGAGCTTTGCGAAGTATGTGTGAGGTAACTTTGAAAGATAAAGTGAGAAACAATGTAATAAGAGAGCGTTGTGTAGTGAAAGAAAACGTAGTGTTGATGACTGAGAAAGGTATGCTTAGGTGGTTTGGGCGTAGACAGGATTTTTTTCTATTACTGGACAATTTGCTGTTGGCCGCAGATGGCCTTGACAGCGTTTACACGGGCTTTTCGTAGACAGGATCAAAGACAGATGAATCAAAGAAGATTTTACACAACCAGTACATAAGGCCAGTGTGAATGGAAGGGGGAGAACTTTGCGTATGTACTTAGACTAAATCTGAGTAAAGGCCAAGTCAAGAGTACCGAAACCGAATGTGATGTGAGTGGATGAAGAAGAAGAAGTATGTGTATGAATGTCAAGAATCATGGCAAAAGATGTCTGGCTACCCCTCCAAGATATAGGCGTGATTTTATGTATGTTTGGAAAGTATCGTATCAGCCTCACTACAGAGGCCTACTCCGATAAATAAGTAAGACTTCTAACCTCCACGGTGTGATATACCTATCCGGATTAGTTGAAGACAAATTGACTTCGAATAGATTGAAATTTGGGTTCCGTACTATTGGACCTCTTTCTTTTATGAATATATGAGAGAATACAAATAAATAAGTTCTGTCTGTCTTTATCGTAAACCAGAGACAGTAGTTATATAACAAAGGCATTGACTTAAAAAAAACTACGTCTATAAACAAATGTCACTTGTTTGTTCTCACACCACAATCATAATATTTTTAGGTAACAAATATTTATAATATTACATAATAAAATAAGATATATAATATTACATATTACATAATGTTTATAATATTACACCATTACATTATATTCGTCTAGGCAGTGAATTACCAAAACATCTTTATCAGTTTCAAATTCAACAGAAAATAACAGGTTAATTTAATCTTCAGAGATTACTTTTGGATTACATTCAAGAATTGCTTGCTATTCGAGATATTATTCTCCACATTTTCAAAAATATTCAGACTTTAAAAATCTTAAAACTATAATTGTACCTCTATATTAGTGCCGAAGCCTGAAATAAAACAATTCAGATTGAGTGATATTGGAATTACCCAAAAAAGGATTAGCAATGTCAATAAATTACTCATTAACAAAGTAACGTAAATAACGTTAAAGTCTATTTTCAATAAAGATTAAGCAAATGTACTTTTGTTATCATAACGGCGTTTGTTCAAACGTTGCCACGTTAACGAAATCTGGGCCATTGTGTCCGTAATGGATAGCTCTCGTAAAACGTTAGTTATTGTCGCTTGGTGCCGATAATGACCAGAATCCCTGTTGAGAAATTGTTTGCCTTACCATAATCAAGTATGTAGTCAAGGGTTATCTTGACAAGTGGCGGACCGAAAGGGCCTTGCATGTAACAAAATAATATAGAGGACAGGCACTTCTTTCATTCTGTTCTATTCCAGACACTCTCAGCACTTTAAATCTCGAACCAGTGTGGTGAAAGGATTTTAAGTGCGCCTCAAGGAGGTTCCTTTCGTGCACTTGACACATGTCTTCGAATTTTGGTTCTAGGACATGTCGGTTTCCTCACGATGTTTTCCTTCACCGTTTTGAGAAAGTGGTATTGCGCACATAAATCTTTCAATTGAAAAACTCATAGGTGCACGTCGGGATTTAAACCGGCGACCTCCAGATTGAAACTCGGGGTCAGTACCACTAGACCACCACGCTCTTATATGGCACTTATGGTACTGTAACCATTCCCATTTTTGCCGCCAAGTTGTACTGTTGTGTTCCGGTTTTGAGGTTATCGTTCCTCGCAGACCAGTAGTGCGGGTGATATTAAATTAATTAGGGTAAAAGGGATGCGAGCAGGCTCTTCACTTATTACTTGAGGACTCCAGTTTTGTTGCTGATGATAGGAGCAGGAGATACCTCATCATAGCCATTGTGCCCGTCCCGTAACTAAGAAAAACATAAATTAAGAACAGTAAGAAGGTTTCTTGGTTACAAATGAGGCTAATTTTAGACGAAACTGGTAATTTTAAGTCAATTATTAATAGCGAAATGAAATTAGGCAATATTATTTTGAACTGGCCCCACAGCTCAGTTGGTAGTAACTCTGCCTCTTGCGCTGTAGGTCGTGGGTTCAATTCCCACCCAGTACAAACATTTGTGTGACGAACATAGATGTTTGTTCTGTGCTGGGTGTTAATATGTAATACGTATATAATATTTACAAAAAGTATATAAGTATTATATCAGTGGTCTAGTTCCCATGATACAAACTATGCTTAGCTTACTTTGGGGCTAGATGGCGCTGTGTAAAATGTCCACCAATATTATTATTATTAAATTATTATTCATAAAAATATATTTAACTCTTAGATCAGTTCTCTGAGTTGCAATTTCGACATTTTCCTTTAGGTAAGTTATATATTGTGTGCCAATATGCTTTCTCGAAAATGCATTCTAAAGAATAAATATATTAAGAGACAATAAGCAACAACTTATTATCTTTATATCCAAGTCCAAATGGGAAAAAAGAATGTAAAGACCACCTACCGTGAGTGAGATGGAGAGGAAATTCGAATCGCATCCGGAAAAAACAGCACACCATTTACCGGCATATCAATGTACCTACAGTGTACAAGCGAAAACCTTTTCCCAAGGTTTTTATTTTTCGCTGGGGAAGAGAAACACACACTCTCAAAATTACCGCGCGACAAAATTTTAGCACGCGCACTTGATCGTGTATCGTAGTAGTCATATGTAGCGGACAAAAAGCGGAAAAAAAGAGGCAATGAAGTACTGTATGCAGCGGACGAAAATTCGCTGGTTGAAATAAAATCTTATTGGGTAAAAGCTGACATAAATTTTAATTTCTGGATTTAATTCTGTTAATCAATGGTTTGTGTGGTGTGGCGCAATAAAATAAATATTTTCAATTTCTTGTTTTTTTTTTCACCCTCGTGAATAAAATGAGACAAACAATAGTGTCAAACTAAACATAATATATATGAGACATCTTTACATAACTTTTGAAAGGTTAATAAATAATCATGATGTGAATAAATTTGGTTTGTTTTCAACAAGGTCACCACCAGTGCTTAACTGGCCCCTCAGCTCAGTTGGTAGTACCCTGCTTTAAATGCTGTAGGTCAAGGGTTCGATTCTCACCTAGTACACGCATTTGTATGACGAATATAGACGTTTGTTCTGCGTCTGGGTGTCAATATGTTTCTAGGCTTATGCCCTTCGTCATCAGAATCAGCCATTTCTTCAATAAGTGGCAATGTGGGCAGGAACCAACAAAGAATCACTCGAGTCACAATCAAAAGTTATTTAATCGCACAAAATATCTACCTTACATAACTTCGCTAAAATATATTCACTAGTAATTAGCAAATCACTCAATCAATCAGTTTTCATTATATTTGGAACAAAAAGGCACAAGATTACTCGGAACAAAAGCGATTCGTCGGATACGTGGTGCGCTCGCCGTTGACATACGGAATGATCCGTCCGTTCAACATGGCCGCGCTGACCATCGACTCGACGCTCCGCCAGACTGACAGCTGTCAAATCTCGTTCCGACGTAT
This sequence comes from Chesias legatella, assembly GCA_947359385.1. NCBI lineage: Eukaryota > Metazoa > Arthropoda > Insecta > Lepidoptera > Geometridae > Chesias > Chesias legatella. The sequence continues at coordinate 2,688,011 of OX375786.1, read as the reverse complement.
TTCTCAACAGACGGTGCTAGCAATGCGCCGTCATGTTTAATATGTATGTATTTACAAAAAAATATACAAGTATTATATCAGTTGTCTTATTCCCATGATACAAGCTATGCTTAGCTTCTGTTGGGGCTAGATGGCGCTGTGTGAAATGTCAACGAATATTTATTATTATTATTATTACTAACTAGCAACAACTTCAATTTCTTAAAATTGAAAGTATGATACACAAGCCAGGCGAGCCAACATAAAAATACTGCTCTTACAAACACTTAAAATAGAGGCCACAAATACCTCCACCACTTCTAGATATTTGTTCTATTAAGCCAACATTGAATTCTTACTCGAATAATTTTCAGATAAGACCTTAATTATGTATTCATTTAGAACCACGGTATGGGCAAACCTTCGAAACCCGACAGTTAACAACTGATTTTCATATAACCTACATTTTCATTTTAGCCCATGCAGTTTCCGCTGAATATACATACACTTCAAGGAAAATGCTAGACGTGAAATATTGTCGAGTGTTACATTGAAACAATTCCGCGGTTTGGTTAAATGGAATTGTACAAGCCAGATGAAGGATGATGGGAATAAGATTTTAATAGGTATTCCCCATCCGCGTAATGAAAATTTTGGCTTACGAGACGCACAGGGATTGTTTTGCAGCACTGGAGAATAATGGTGATTTCGTGCAATAAGATTTAAAGTTGCGGGTAGACACGACAGCTGATGTAAACGCTGTGTAATTGTGAACTTTATATTCTTATATTTACAGTACTGGATTTTTCTTTTTTTAAGCGAGAAATAGGCTAGGCTATTGTTGTTCGTCTGTGTAAGTCAGTGACTGCAACGACAAGCGTTTTTTTTATGTCATATTAGTGACAGAACGAGCTGACGGCCCACCTGATGTTAAGTGGTAACCCCGCCCATGGACAACAGCAATACGACTCAAGTTCTCTCCACCAAAGTACGTGATAACTCAAGTCGTATTGCGTTGCGTCTACCACCCCGAGACGGGGATGTTACGTCTCATGCGCCTGCAATTTCACCGGCACCCACTCCCTTCCACGGGAACACAGCAATACGAGTGCATCACTGCTTGGCGGTGGATTACCAGGTGTGGTGGCAGTACTTCTCCGGGCGAACTTGGCACAAATTCTACTGCAACTTTGGGTTGCTCCTTTCGCACCACCCGTGGGACACGTGTAGGGATTCAAAGGGTAATCAATTACGGACGCTAGCAACTTGGCCCCCCAATCACTATGTACTTGTGGTAGAGTGTGATCAATGATGTAATCCGTTGACTGCGCTTAAAGTTTTCCTCGCTCTAGACAAACATAAGTGTCAAAGCTAGAATGCACAGTAATAACTGATCACTATTCTTAGACGTAATGTCATGGAAGGTAGTCTAATACACATGTGACCTTGAGCTGGCATCTCAGGCGCTCCATTTTACCTCGTCGACCTGAAGTAGTACTCAGTAGTACTTTAAGAGAAATAGTATCTTTTATTTTAATAATATATTAATAATATAGTGGACATTTCACACACAGCGCCATCTAGCCCCAAAGTAAGCTAGGCTTAGCTTGTATCGTGGGAACCAGACAACTAATATACTTTTTTGTTAATACATACATATAATACATACATAAACCCAGACATAAAACAAACACCTACATTCGTCACACAAATGTTTGTCCTGGGTGGGAATTGAACCCACGACCTACAGCGCAGAAGGCAGAGTTACTACCAGCTGAGCTGTGATGTGTGTGGTCTAATCTATAATTTAAATGGTGATAGATGTTTGTTCTGTGCTATTGAGCGAGCTCAGTCCACGATACAGTGTGATTTATCATCAACTACGTAATCGTTACAGAGTCGTCGAAACATTTTGCCAAACTGCTAAAAAAGATCCTTTGTATAACCAAAATATGCAAAACTGTATAAAAGCGAAAAACTATCTTCGGAGGTATTCCCACCGGAGTGAAATTGCGGCACTTTTCCAACACTCCAGGGACCTTTCATTTCAATATGAAACAAGGAAAATAACCTCGCATTGTGTCACCAGTTTTCCAGAACGAAAAATGTTTCTGAGTGAAACAGTTACATATTTCTATGTTGCAGAAAATCAAATCTAGCTGATACACCGTCAGAGGGAAATAAAATAAATTGTATGTATGTAATTGTATATATTTATCCAGTAAAGCTTCTGCTCCGGTGATTTGAAAAAATGTAAAAGCTGGTATATTATGTTTGAGATAAGCGGCAAATAATATTTAGCTGTCCATAACGCGTGAATCAAACTTATTCAAAGTTTTGGTTAAACGCCGTTATTTTATCAAAATGGCACTAAAAATTCACTTCAACAGGTTGCAGTTTAAACATGATATTGATATAGCTCATTAAGTTATCTCCATAACATTCCGTCAACTGTTTCCTTCACTTTAGAACGAAACGTAAAATGTATTTTGAGTTAAAAAATAATCTTGCGGTGACTTTACGTGATCTAATTAATATTAACGAAAGTAATCAAATCTGATAAGTGATTCGCCCTTAATCGACCCTTGAGGAGTTAATAGCATCACTTACCAGCGAGAGTAATTTTATAGGTATTCATAAAAGGGTAATTATTGAAACAAGAATATTGAAATAAATTATGGAAGACCCTTTAAAACTCACTTCAGATTCTAATTTGAAGGACTTTTTGTTCACTATTTTAAATTTTGTTTTATGATAAAAGTCTCAAAATGATGTCAAAATGCAGTCAATGTCTTCATACTGACACATGAGACATTCCACCTACACGTCTCACAGTTACGAGCGCAAACGATACGACTTGTGTTGTCGTACCTAGTAGGGGAGGACCCAAGTTGCATCGGTTGTTATGGGCCGAGGCTACCACTTACCACCAGGTGGGCCATCGGCTCGTTCCGTAACTATATAACATAAAAAAAGACGTGTGGCACTCGGAGACTGCCGCGGTAAAGCTATTGCGCGTGATATTTCAAAAAGTCATTAAAAGTTCTGGTATTTATCAATAGATGGAAAAACTAAAAAGTATCACTGTGCCGGTCGGAGTGGGGGGTGTTAGGTTTTTTCGTTACGGAATTTCTGGATTCGGTCTCCACGCTCAAGGCCCGCGATAGAAGCTATGCAATAGCTTAAAAATTAAATATATATAATGTAGTTAATTCGTACTCAGACCCAAGATACAGGCTTAACCACTGGTAGAGTGGTTAAGCCTGTATCCAAACTCGCTGTTTTTTCGCGAGTTTGGGCCTCGCTGTTTTTCATAATAGAAAACGGTAATTAGCTAGTAATTAGGTAGTTAATAATAATATGTGTGAAATTGACTTTGAAAATGTTATTAATATTGGGCAATAAAGTTTTTATATTATTAAACTAGCTGTTGCCCGCGACTTCGTCCGCGTGGAAATCGGTTTTATCACGCACCCCTATTTTACCCTCGGAAAAGTAGCCTAAGTTACTCCTTGTTACATTAGCTATCTGCCAGTGAAAGTCCCGTCAAAATCGGTCCAGCCATTTCAGAGATTAGCCGGAACAAACAGACAGACAGAAAGACGGATAAAAATGATTTTTTTGGTATATGTGCCGTGTATACATCCACCTGCACTTAGTAAAAAGCGGTTATTTTAATATTACAAACAGACATTCCAATTTTATTTATTTTTATGGATTATATATAATACGGTGTTATTTTTTGCTTACACGGTCTATCTGGAACTTTTTGTACGCACTCACTTATATGTCAGACTCGTGAGTGCGTCTGGCTGTCACGACTCAATATTTGAGCTTGAAGAGGACTTTGTCTTTGGAGGACACGCTGAGGGGATACTCAGAACAAAACGTTTTAGTTTTGTTTTGATTGGATAGTTTTGTAAGTTGTTTTATTTCGTAATTCCCTTGAGATTAAATCATTCATTCTGAATTATTGGCTGTGTTATACCTATTGGAAGATTGGTCTGGATTAGTAGACTAAAGCAATGTTCCTAATGGAACTGGGAATCGATACACATGTTTATTGCAACTACCTGTTACATTGTAGAATTATTGTTATACGTTATATATATTATTCTACGTATATCTTACGTTATTCTATGTAAATGACCATTATTTCAATTATTTAGACTAGCGGAAAGAAATAGACATTTATAAAACTAAGTACTAGTACTAGTCAGCCTCGAACGCGCTTGGCACGTAATCCCTGCCTCGTAATTCTTACCTCGTGTCCCATTGGACCCTAAATTGGTGTTTAAAGCAAACAGTGCGACAAAGAAACCAAACTAAACTTGAAAGAGCTTTATTACTAAATCTTATTATGGAAAATATAAAGATTTTAAATTATTATTTCTTTTTTATGCATATTCTGCCCAATTTTAAACAAATTGTTTATGGCGGCAGTGTGTCAAGTTTATTAAAGTTTAATCTATAAAATTATCATTGCATTTTTGTTATATCATTATTATATGTGTGGCAAAAACTTCAACTTAAAATAATTCTAATGTATTATTATTTCTACTTTTGTATTACTGACTTATCTAAGTGCATATATTTATGTCGAAAATGAATAAATGAAAAAAAATAATAAAAAACTGCCATCCATGTCGTCAATGATGAGCCAACCCCTCGCCACTGGACGCATAGGTACATTTTGTTTGTATTCTTATTTTGCCATAGTTTCTATGTTATATCTCATATAATTGTCATAAATGTTATAATTGTGTATCTTGTGCAGTAGTGGGTTCGATTCCCACCTTGGACAAACATACGTGTTTCGGACATAGATGTTTGTTCTGTGTGTACGTTTTACAAAAAGTATATAAGTACATCAGTTGTCTGGTTCCCATGATACAAGCTATGCTTACTTGACTTTGATGCTGTGTCAAATATCCGCCAATATTTATTTATTATTATTTATCTATACTCATTATAAAATCAATTCATCTTGAACCCCTCATCGTAATTCAACGACATAATTTAATTTGACTAACGTCTGACTTCACAGCAGTTTTCTGAAGACATCCCGACAATTTCCGTATCGCAGCTTGATAAATTATTTATCATTAAGTTTCTTAGGAAATTTCTTCGAAACAGAAGTTTCGGTTCCCTTTGGCTTTGGATCTCTGGGGCACTTTGTTATAAAAGTGGAAGCGATGCTTTCAAATTTAATTATTATTAAGGCGCCGCCAGCGTGAAAGCGACTAGCGATCGACGCTTTAAAAACAAAACGAGTAATATAGTAATTCTTTAAAACTTAGCACATATAGCTGTAATTTAAGTTAAGATAAAGAGGGTAAGAAAAATAATATGATAATATTAAACAAAAATACAGTTGCTTTTATGTATTACAGTTACGGAAGGAGCCGAAGCGACGGCCCACCTGGTAACGACCACAGCGCGACTACCTCGCCCCATAACAACCGATGCGACTTGGGTCTTCTCCTACAAGGTAAAGACCCAAGTCGCATCATATGCGCCCGTAACTCTGAGACGTGTAGGTGGAATGTCTCATGTGCCTGTAATTTCCCCTGCAACTACACCTTTCAAACCGGAACTCAGTAACGTGAATGCGTTATTGCTTGGCGGCAGAAATCGGCATGGTGGCAGTATTTCCCCGGACGAACTTGGCGTGAATTCTACTGCTCATAAAGACTGTTTCACCAGAAATGCAATAATGTCCTTTTATGCGCCAGGATCTTATTTATATTATCCTAACAGTATCAGACAGACGTTCTTTAGCCATAAGTTAAAAGAATAGCAAAACAAACTACAAAAAAAAAAAAAGATTTTATGATGAAGGATTATCAGGTTTTAGAGTTTATCATCTTCATACAATCAACATCGATCGTTATATATAAAAATTACCTGAAAAATTATACACATGCATTCTTCGTTATAGATAATCGCTGACTGTCCCAGCGCAAACACTTTCCACTAGTTGATTGGAGTCAGCCAAAAAATCTCAGCGACGTTCTCCTGATGGTCATTTTTTTGTGATTTTTAGTATTGAAACTTGCCTCCTACTATTCTACAAAATGAGTCGGTCGTCTTATCAAAGTATCGGAGGCGAAAGTACTACCGCGTTGGGCCCGAATAAGAAAATGGAACCAAACGGTAAAGTCTCAAACGCACACTTTGTTGAATGTGACTTGATAATCCCTCCTGCCGCACTCTTGTTAATGTAAGAACTTGAACATACAGGAAAATTAATGAAACCAGGTAATACAAATTATGTTGATACAAAGCAAAGGAATTATGTAAAACATTCTCGAAAGCCTTGTGTCAATGTATATATAATGTCAATTAGAAAAAAAAAAACAATTTCACCCTTTTTAATTGTAACTCCGGGGCAAGTCAAATATTTGAACAAAGATATGATAGACATACTTACACACATTTGAACACATGTTTGATGTACCTGCCATATATTTCGCAAAGGCGATGCAATAGCAAATAAACATTGTACAAATGTGGCAGGCTACGCAATGTGTGAAGTTTGAACGCATTGATGTGCGCTCGAAAAACCGACACCGAATGGCAAAGTGCAAACATTTAATCAAACATTGAAACTAATCGCAAATACACGCTAGGCAAGTGTTGAAATAAGTGTTCAAATGTTGCTGCTGTTTCTGACGCGGGGTAAGATTGGAGCCTGTTCAAAATCGTTTTGAGACTCTGTGGGGAAGAAAAGTTGTAAACCTTTCAAAATCACCTACCCGTGTGTTCCGATTTCTGTAGCTTGACTTAGAGTTAGTTCTAAACCCAGGCGTTACCTCGAGCCACATAGTCGTTTAACATCAGGTGAAATTCATTCGCAACATGTCAGTATAAAGAAATATGTAAATACGTATTTCAGTCTGAAAAACATGTAAATAAGATTGATTTCCCAAGGTCGCTTCCCAATGATCGCTTCAGATGGACTGAATGGGCCATTCAGTTCCTTCATGTCTCTCTTTTCAACCCGGTAATGAAATGGATTGGGAGGTGTATAACTTCCTCAGATTATTCCCGATATCCCCAACAATCTAGAGCCTATATTGTCAAGAATAACGTGTAGTTGCATTGATTTTAGGCAAATGATAGTTATACAATCTCTGCTATTCTGTCAAGTTTGTACAATATATATTATGCTTCTGCACTGTTTTCTAGTTTTAATTATAATAATATTAATATCGATGGACATTCAACACAGCGCCACCTAGCCCAAAGTAAGCTAAGCATACCGTATCATGAGAACCAGACAACTGATATAATACTTATATACATTTTTGTAAATACATACGTTTGCCTGCATGGAAATCGAACCCACGATCACACAGAAGGTTACTACCAACTGAGCTGTGAGGCCAGACGTAAGTATAAAGTAACTGTGTATAAAGTTCCGATATAGAAATCCCTCACAAATCAATTTTCACATTACGCCAATATAAGACGATGAGAAGCTGGTATTGGCTGCTATGCTGGTCAGGATTTTGCAGTTTACTCCTCAAGAATAGATTTCATTTAAAACTCCTTGTATGAAAACGTTATGGGCAGTAAATCGAACGTTAACAAAAGGCGTTATGTTATTTAAAAACAAAAGAGTTAACTCTTGTTGCGTCGGAACTGACATGCACAATATTTTCCCCCAAATTCCAGGTATTTCATGGGTATATCAAGAACTTCCCTTTTATCGAAACGGTGTGATGAATCCTTGCAAATTCAATCAGAACATCGATACTCAAAGAAATGCTTTGAATTGAAAGTGTTGGCGTAACTACGCCAACAAAATTCGTCAATTCTACCTCTAAGAAAATTACATAAATAGGTATATCATCTATCATATCATCGACTGTGAAGCAAAATACATTTTAGATTCATTTTATACTACTCCCATTACGCACCGATTCAGTATGTTACGTTTAAAATTATTCAGTTGATATTTATAAAATATTGTAATTTATTATGAATTTTCTTCATTTTTATAGTCAATAATTTAACGTATTAAACATGTATTTAAAGAAATATAATTTAGTTAATTCGTACTCCTGATACTCGAGATAATCTAATATATATGTGTTTTTAACTATGAAAATGTAATTACTATTAGCAATAAGGATTATTATTATTATTATTATTTACTTACTACATTTTTCACTCTTGATTCGATAAAAACTAGTTTTCTTGTGAAGTGGCTGAAAATGAAATAGGCAATGATACAGGTTGCCATTTCACATGCAATTTTACTTATAATTTTATCTACTACTCCACAGCTACTACCCTTCCCGGTACCACGCGGATGAAACCGTGGGCACAAGCTGGTATTATTAACACCGCACGTTCAGCCTCGTGAGTTCCCGGCTTAAACTTTACTTAAATTCACTCGCAGGGTGTTTGTTTAACTTTGTTAGTTTTAATCATGAGACGCATGTGTCGGTTAACTTAGTTGCTAAGCTAGTTATTAAAGTTTATATAAACTGATTCTGTTGCCTACAGTTTTAATCCAATTTAAGGTTTACATATATGTTTCAGCTTATCTAATTAAAAGCACACGCTAAAATGACAAACTATTGTCTAACATTCATAGGCAATTTTGGAAATGCACTATCATTCATTCCGTTCTTTTAAACATCAAGATTTGACAACGTCACGTTTATGAGTAAACTACATATTATAAAAACATAGTTCTTCTATTGTTTATATCTTTCTGGTTTGTTGCCGAAATCACCACACCCTATCTTTATCTAACAAGCTGTCAAATATAGAACTTTAGATACTAAATATCATCCTTTTTTATTCATATAATTCTAAAGAGCGTGATAGATACTAGAGTAGTACTACTATATACTAGATTACTATATACTATATCTTACAGTAGGTACTACGAGTACCTACTTGTCTTGGTCAGCATTTGCGTGAACTTCCAAACCAGCAAGTAAGTTTGATCCAACATGTTCTTCCCCATGGAGGGTCGGATAGGGTTTGAACAGGCGAACTTAGCGATAAGTACGTGTGACCATATGTTTTGAATATTATAGACGTTTCCAAGCCATTTCTTTTTGAAATCCATGGAAAAAAAGTTTTTGACTTTGACTTATCCACTCTTATTTCTCCAGTGTCCCTGTAGCGGGAATTTTAGAAACACTGGTAGAATAGTTCGCTGTGATGTTTGTTTCAAACATGATATATCACGGTGTTGGAGAGCGAAGTACGCGGGAACTAATTAAACTTTTGTTTGACAAGTGGCTCCGCTGAAATGCGGAGTTTTACACAGCGAATTCAATTTAAATTAGAGATTACCATTAATCGACAATTTAATTGGAAACGACGAAGTTATACGTAATTCTTTAATTAAGTTACATTCAAAATAATTTAATAATGTTGTTATGAGATAAAATATTCTAAATTCACAGGGAATAAGTACAATGGAGCGCCCATATGAATTTGCAATGCCTGAAAAAGGTGACTAAGTTTTAAGCTCAAAATTATCCATAAGACCTTACTTTACATTTATGGGTATAATGGTTCAAAATGTGATGTTTCGAGACCAAAAATGTGGAGAATAAGCTCCTACGGCCTTGTGTTACATTCTGTAACAACATTTAACTTAGAAGTCACTTTAATTCTTAGAAATAAATCATATACTTTACTTGAATTTCCGTTAGTTACCAACGCAACTTCTTTCTCAACAGAATTAAATATCCACTGGACTTTGGTAATTTTATCCACCATTGTATTTGGATACGGTAGATCGCTTCGGAAACCAGTTTGAAACCCAGCCTCTTATCTTCCCTGCTGAGCGAATATTTCCCAAATTTCACACTAGACTAACGTTGGAATAATAGTGAAATGGGAATCTTGGATTTCCATATTTATGAGGGTCTGTACTAACGGATCATGTTAACTATTCAATAGGGTGGTATAGTCAACTTATCATTTAGGTACGTACAATATAAAAAAGGCCACAGACCGTTATCAAGAAGCAGACCAGTGTAGGTAGACACAAGAAAAGCCTCAAAAAAGTATGTACTGTTGTCTATAAAAACAATACATTAAAAAAAAAAGGAAAAACATCTGTTGGTGATATTACAAGCATATGAGACATTCCACATACACGTCTCAGGCCTAGTAGGGGAGGACCCAAGCCTCATCGCTTGTTATGGGCCGAGGTTACCACTTAACAGTAGGTGGGTACCGTACCTCGTACCGTAACTGTATCACATAAAAAAAAATACCATATTGTATGTGAAGACTGTTGTAATAGAGGCTAAGTATAAAAATACCCAATAGTTAAGTGCGAGTCTGTATAAAAGCATCTGTATTTTTCGCCTCCGTATGTACACTATTTATATGTACATAATGTATATATGTACACTTGTTATATTGTTATTGCCATATATATTAGAACGGGCTATTTGTTATTCTATTTTTGTTTAATTGTGTAATATATAATGATGTGTGTGTGCTTAAATAAATAAATAATTATCATGTTCTAATCGACTAAGTAATTGTGTGGTTCACTGTACCTATAGATCGGGTTACCACAATTGTTGTTCTTTACCCTATTTAGTTGAATTCCATATAAGCCCCGGGCTCTAGACAAATTATTTCAATGAAAGCGTACAGATAACTATTGGCATTGTGTAATAATATTCATTGTTGTTGACCACGAACCGTTAAGAGGAAGGTCGCCGAATGGTTTGAGAAATAGGTAATTTACTATTCTGTTGCTCTGCGCTAATTGCAACTAAGTCTAATCGGGCCAAGAAAATATAATAAACAAAAAAATATAAAGTTTTGTATACATAAATATATTTCAAACAGTGTATTGTTCTTTCAACCCTCTTTTTTATGTGATACAGTTACAGAACGTGCCGATGTCCCACCTGGTGTTAAGTGGTAGTAACCTCTGCTCATAACAACCGATGTGACTTGGGTTCTCCCCTCCTCTCCCCTGTATATTCTCCCCTTTTTTTTTTTTTTTTTTTTTTTTTCAAAAATCTCCTTTTCGCTTGTCGCTGGGGCTACAGGTACGCAGACGAACTCTTCCGCAGTCCCAACAGCGCTAGTCCTTTGCAGGCCATCTCTTGAGGAGTGACGTCAGGTCGCTGTGGCTCTCTTTTAATTATATATACGCCTACAGAGATATCGTCCTTTAGGCAACTGGTTCCCATGCCCGTTGCCCGGACGACCTATTAGGGTGGTAGGTGGCGCTCGTACGCCTGTCTCCTGCGGCCCACCCTCCGCTGTCTAGTTTGGTGAGGGCTTATTTCTTCCCTCACCCTTTCGGCCGCTTCCTTCTGTGACATTATGTCGTCACAGAAGGTCTGTACTGCTTCCCAGCATCTTTCGCTGCCGACCATGGCCGAGACCATAGTTGGCAGCGAGAGATCTCCTCCCAGTAGCGCGACGAGTCGTGCTCGCGGCTCCTCCCACGCAGGACATACCACCAGTGTGTGCTGCGCCGTGTCCTCGGCACAACCACAGTGATGGCATTCCGTCGTGGGTTCTCTCCGTGCGATGTTGCACAGGTATCTTCCGAAACATCCGTGTCCCGACAGAACCTGTACCAGTCGAAAGGAGAGAACCCCGTGTTGCCTTTCGATCCATCCACTCAAGATGGGTCGGATGGCCTCTATGGTCCAGTGACCGGCTGTTGGCTCCTCCAGCCTCTCTGCCCAGCATTGAAATGCATTTCGGCTGGCAGCCCTCCTCCACCGCATCACCTCCTCAGAGGGAGGGTAGTTTCCCCTGCTTCGGCATTCGGTGACACGATGATATACCCAGGACAGTATTTTGGCATCCAGGTCCCAAGGAAAGGTCCCAGCCAAAACGCACGCTGCCTCAAACGATATGGTTCGATATCCTCTGATGACCCTTACTGCAATAATTCTCTGTGGCCTCCGCATTTGGGCCGTATTGTAGGCAGTCAAGTTATCCGCCCATATTGGGGCACCGTATAGAGCCATGGATCGCACCGCCATCGAGTATAGGCGGCGGCATCCAGCACTAGGCCCTCTCAAATTTGGGAGTAACCTTCCGAGTGCGGACGCGGCTCCAATGAGCTTTGGAGCCAGAAGTCGAAAGTGCTCCCGAAAGCTCCATCGGCTGTCAAGAACGAGGCCCAGGTACCTCATATTGGACCTGACAGCGATTGTGACGTCGCCAACAGTAAGCTGCACTCCGGCTGGTGGCGCTCTTCGGGGTCCGTGAAAATAGAGAGCCTCGGACTTGTTGAGGGCCACTTCTAACCCCAGCCGTCGTATCCGGCCCACGATTTGAGCCACTCCCGCCGTTGCCAATATAGCCGCTTCACTATACCCGGGTGCGCAGGCCGTCACCAGGGTGTCGTCGGCGTAGCAGATCACATCGATGCCACATAGATTGGTGCCCCGCAGCACCCAGTCGTACCCGATGTTCCACAGGAGTGGGCCAAGAACCGATCCCTGTGGAACACCGCATGACATTTGTCGTGTGCCCCAACTTTCTCGACCCGGGAAGACTACAAACCTCTCAGAGAGGTAGTTCTCCACTATTCGACGCAGATAGTGGGGTACGCCGAAAAACCGAAGTGCTTCAGTTATACATTCCCATGGGAGAGTGTTGAAAGCGTTGGCGATGTCGAGAGACACTGCCAAGACAACTTCTTTCCGGGATACGGCTTCTTGCACGAGGGCCCTCACACGTGATATGGCATCAACGGTGGATCTGCCCTTGCGGAAACCGTACTGACATTCTGCCAAGTTAGGCCCAGTTCCCTCTAGGTGCTCGGTAAGACGGAGGGCGATTACCCGTTCAAATAGCTTACCCGCCTCATCGAGCAGCACAATTGGCCTATAAGCAGATGGACAATCAAGCGGCCGACCTTCTTTCCTCAGCAATACCAGCTTCCCCGTCTTCCACCTTCGGGGAAAGCGACCTTGCTGCAGACATGCGTCTAGGAGTTCTCTGAAGCGAAGCTCGAGTTGCTCCAAGGCTAGTACCAACACTCGTCCAGGGATGCCATCGAGACCTGGGGCCCTGTTTTTGGCTTTAAGCCTTGACAAAGCCGCGCCTAACTCCCCTTCAGACACTGAGGGCACATCTTCTTCTTCTTCTTCGTACTGTGGCTCAGCAGGACCCATATGGGGTGGCGAAATTTCCCTTATACTCGGGAACAGGTTTGCCACCACCTCCTCCAGGAATTCAGGCTGGAGATTCTGCGTAATTGGGGGGGCATAAGCACGGAGCTTATTCCGAACTTGCTTGTACGGCCTACCCCACGGATCGCGATTGAGCGTCTCAAGCATTTCCCCCCAAGAGCTTGCCTTTGCTTCTACTATGGCCACCTGCAGGGCCACGGCTGCTTGCCTATAGAGAGAATAAAGCTCTTCCTCTCGAGCCTCATCACGGCGCCTCCTTCGGCGGTGATGTGTGTATTTGCGCCTTGCTGCAATGCATGCTGTTCGCATTTCAGCAATCTCCGCGGACCACCAATACACACATCGCCGCGGTGGTAGTCGTCCTCTTCGTGGCATAGATGCATCGCAAATACGTGTTAACGCTTTACGAAACCACTCCGCCTCATCATCCACCTCCACAGTCCCTTCAGGATGCGGAAGCCAGGATTGGACAAGGGAAGCCTCCACCAGGGCTTCCCTGTCCAGGCGCTTCAGTGCCCAGCTAGGGCTCTTCTCTTGGAAGGTCCGGCTTGGGCTGTTTGAGATTCCTGGGTGTGAGGAGATGTCAAACCTTATGTACAGGTGATCTGACAACGTCTCCACACATTCCAGTACTTCCCAACCCTGGACACGGTGAGCAAGGGCAGGGCTCGCGAATGTTACGTCCACAACGGAGCCGCCCTGCCGCCGCACACATGTGTTAGCCGTTCCTCGGTTTAACACTGAAAGTCCCATCGCAAGTGTCCACTCCTCAAGCACCTCACCACGTGCATCCGTAGTAGAGGAACCCCACGTTACGGACTTGGAATTAAAGTCACCAGCGACCAGCACGTGGTAAGGTTGGCTCCACCTGACAAGAACTTCCACCTCAGAGAGGAAGGCTTCGAAATCAACGAGGCGTCTGTTCGGAGAGAAATAACCTCCAATGACCACAGTGTTTCGCGTCCGTACCGCGACGCAACCTCGACCCCTTCTTATATTTTCAAAGGATGGTGATTCAGCTGTGGTTTGCAGCACAATCGCCACGGTACCTTCGTTATCCCCTGCCCAGTTATCCCGGGAAGGGACACAGTACGGCTCTGCCACTATCGCAATGTCTATCAACCACTCTGCCATACTCTGGATCAGCAGATCCTGAGCTCTGGCTGCGTGGTTGAGATTCGTCTGGAGAATTCTAAAGGCCATTACTAATGGACCTCCATCTGATCCACCTCTTCCCGGGTTATTGGGTTTGCCGGTTGTAGCTGGGCGTTTGCCACGGCTACTCCCTTTCTGCCATTCTTTCGTTTTGGGGCTGGGGCGCATCCTTTACCCCCAATCCTGTGCTCAGCAGGTCTTCCGGCTGCCGCACATATTATGCAGTGCGGCGCGGCCAAGCACTCACCCGCTTTGTGCCCGAGTTGGCCACAGCGATAGCATTGACCGCTGCGGTCGATCTCGGAAACGCACTGGACCCCAACATGGCCTAATTCGAGGCACCGATAACAACGGAGCGGCTTGGGATCGAGAAGTTTGACTTGGGCTGCGACCCACCCAACCAATAAACGACCGTTATTGGTTACCTTCTTGGCTGCTGCCACTGGGCATTGCACTATAGCGGCACCAAGCCCCGTGACATCCCTTCGGATTTCTCCGGACTTTACGGAATCAACCGAGCAACCTCCCACCCTTGCGACGGCCTCCGATATTTCATCGGCCGTGACGGAGTCATCTAGCCCCGAGATGCGTAACCCTGCACATTTTATGGGCCTGGATACAAGAACATAGTCCGAATTAAGGATCCCTTTCAGTTTCTCTGCCAAAATGTCGGCTTTCTCACCACTGGTAGCACCTGGCACCTCAAAGATGCGTGCACCAGTGGCTGCTTTCCGGCACCGAAGTCCTTGAATACCGAGGCTGGCGAGGTCGATATTCTTCTTTGCCTCGGACAGCGTATTGGCATAAGTAGCTCCGTTTTCTACCGCCCCCGGTTTCAAAGCTATCATAACTGCTGAAGATTTTGGAGCGCGTAGCTTAAATATTTTTTCCTTCTGCTGCTTCTTCCCCTGCTCCTGTGCAGACTGTCTTTGTGGTTGCTGCTGTATTGTTTTTTGCGCAGCGACATTTTTTCCTCTTTGACCCCTTTTCGCCACTGTCACCCATACCTCATCCATGTTTGGGGGTGCTGGGGGTAGTGACCGGGGCCCCTGGGCAAGTGTTTCGCCAGGTCCCTTTTTCTTTGTTCTCCTGCCCTTTTTAGTCACAGGGGCAGGTTGGCTAGGCTTAGCCGGTACACCCTTTGATGTCCCTGGAGGGTTGCAGTCTTTGGAGGCTGCATCATGCCGCCTGTCTGATGCCAGTGGAGGCCGAGAACGCTTCTCAGGCAGAAGCCTATCTTCCAGCGCCTCCAACCTGGCGTTCAGCATACCACCCACCTGCAGCATGATAGAACGCGTAATTTCGTCGTTTTCCACTGATGCAGGGGGTTGCAGGACCTCCATTTGGCAGTATGCCGGGGGGTCAGGACTGCTGGTGAGCTGAAAGACCTTTTCTTGAAGCTCAATCAGTTCTTTGCGAAGGTCTGCTACCTCCTTCCGCAAGTGGTCATTGTCTGTCTGCAATCTGGCCGTCTCCTCGGTGGAAGACCGCGATTGGAGTGTCTGCACCGCATTCTTTATCGTGGATGACGCCACCTTAAGGTCTCGTACCCACGTGCCTTTGAGATTTTTTGATTTTGTGGCTACCTTTTCAATGGTGGCCACACAATCATCGACCTTCCTTGTGATAGCATATGCTGTAGACGTCTCAAAAGTTTGGCCGCAGTTATCTACAAGGACTAATGACTCAGTTGAGCGCGTCGTCCTAGTCTTTCTAAATTTGTTGACCTTCTGTGTAGCTTCCTGATCACTCATAATTTCTAACTCTTTCTGCTTTGCCACAGCGTTACCTTCCCTGGCTTGAGCGGGACTAACGTAGTGACTTTTGGTAGGCGGTCGGCCCCTGCCTCTTCTAGCTGTAGTCACCTTAGGTAACGGAGCTCCATCCGAGCTGGACTCGCTGTCTGAGCCAGCCTTTTTATCTGACTTTGGATAATCGCGCTTTTTTATGCGCGACTGTGGTGTCTTATCGTGCGCCACATCCAAAACGGAGAGTTCTGCAGCCTCATCTGCTTGATTACTCCCCTTTTTACCCGCCGCAGCAGTTACGGTCTTGCCGACCTTCTCCGATTCCTCTTTACTTCCTGCCACCAAAACTACTTTCGACTGCGATGGAACGCAAGACGAACCACTGGCGTCAACACTTTTATTTTTGTTTGAGTTCAATTCCATAATAAATCCCACGAATTTGAGGGAAAGGAAGGTCCGCCCGGTCAGTGCCCTCTGTAACCGGGTAAGCCTATGTGTGACCCGTTGAGGAGGTTCAGCCGGTCTCCCACGGGGAACGCGCTAAAAACTGTGCTCCCCCACAGCCATGAGCACCCTCTCGCCACGCGCCGCAGCTTAGGGTGGGGGTGATTTTTTATGGAGGTTTTCTTCCTCGTAGCCCGGGCGGTTAAGCCAAGGCCCTCGGTCCCCCTTAATGACACGAGACGTGATCCGCATCTCAATGGGGGATTACGAGTTGGATCTCCAATCCAGACGGCGGCCCGAAGGCCTGTACGGTGGCAGTGCAAGTGCACACCGTACCCGTCCCGCTTCATCTACAGTGCGTTCTGCTCAGTCAGAATGTCACGTGGAGAAGCTCCTCCCCATATTCCCCTCCTACCCCCCTCCCAACAACTAAACCCCCCCGAACCCACACACGCGGCGCCTGCTGGTTTTTGTAGCGCCCCACCTCTGAAGGAGGCAAGACTAATAGGCTTGGTGAACCTCGGAAAGGACCACCAACAGACTTGCCTTGAGGATCATCACGACCTGCGCTACCCTCAAAACCTCACCCCCTACCCATCACGGGATGGGTAGGTAGGCCTGGACTTATCCAATGCGATGAGCAGCCGTTAGGCTGCCGCTGGAGTCTCGGAATGCTCCATTAATGGATAAACCCAGACCCGCCCTGTATATTCTCCCCTGACCCAAGTCGCATCGTATGCGCCCGTAACTCTGAGACGTGTCGGTGGAATGTCTCATGTGCCTGTAATTACACGTGTCTCACCAGAAGCGGAAAGTAATAATATTTTGTGGCGTTTCGCACCGCTTACTCTGCTGTTTATCACCACATTATTGTAATTAAACCAGGTTTCGTAAATCGTGTGTTTCCTTCTAAAGCGTATTTTTTTCGCATACTCTAAACACTCGGAAAAAAGTTGTTGTAAATTTTTTATTTTAATTTATTTAAATATGTACTTATATTTTCGTTGTGCGTATTTATTGGAAAAGTTACTATGTATTATAATAAAGTATTGAATTGCTAGCTTGTGCCCGCAGCTTTACCAACGTGGTACCGGGATCAAATTTTAAATTAATTTAATTCTTTTTCCCGGCAAATCCATGCGACTGTTGGCCACGTAAATTCGGTTTGAAAAGAAAAATTTTGTTCTTCGGCCTTGCTGTACAGGAAACCTTATTCAGCGAATTTTATTTTTCATTATAATTCTGGCCTGAAAGAGTACGAAACATCCAACCTTACATATTACTACTACTTATATATTATTTAGGTCTTCTTCTTCTTCTTCTTCTTTAGGTAAAAATTACGGACGCTGCGATTAATCCAACTATTGGACAATTAGGCCCATTTGTAAAATATATTTAATGAAAGTCCCGGGAATTTGTGTTAATCTACCATATCTGTGTAAAATCAAGCGGAAACTACAGTGCCCAAATATGAGCAATCAGTTACTGTGTGCTACGACATAAATTGGCCCGCACTGCAATCAAATTAACTAATAGTGCGTTGGCTTGCCAAACACTCGTAAAGTGGCCTATTCAGATATCACTAGGCAGGGTCGCATTCAGGCATGAATAACAGAAGGTAGAGTAAGGAAGGAATAAATATTTATTGACTTTATTAATGAAGTTAATTCACGAGCGAAGATGTAAAGATTTTTCGCATCTTTCGGTGTACTATACAAAACGATATAAGAACTCTTTTAAAATTTTGGATGCATGGACAAAAATTGTGAGAGCATTTAAGTTTTTTTTATATGGGCCCAAAACTGAGCATAGCTTGTATTATGGGCATGAGACAGCTGATAGAATAATTATATATACTTTTTGTAAATGAGCATAATTAAAATAGCATAAAATATATAAATATAAATTAACCCAATCACAGAAAAAACATATTATATGTTCATCATGTGAGTCCTGGGTGGAAATCGAACCCAATACCTACAACGCGAACTTGCTATCTACTCAGCCTTAAAGCAAATTATAAACTGGAATTAGATTAGGTTGCCTGAATCCGTAATTGCGCTTTTTTTATGCGTATATTTTGCCATTGCCCAATCTAGTTTAATTATTATCCCCTTATCATTGTCTCGATTTGGCCCTGCTCTCGAACATAGGGAAAAATAAAAAAGCTGCATTTTTACGAGTAGTTTTATGTATTGTGCCGGTTTTATTCGTTCACAGTTCAAGTGAATGAAACATCAATGGATTCCGGTCGGCCAGCATCGCCCTGTGACCTTTGTTTTATTTTAGACACAATTGTCCTATCGCCAAACTGGTAGATGTTTTCCATAGTTTTGTTTAATTTTTCCCCATTCGCCCTCGATAGTTTTGAAAAACTTTTTTTTGTGTGTAAATGTTTTGAGACGAGGTCTAGCTTATTTAACCCATATTTTTATGGCTTTTGTATGACGTGACCCTTACCTGGCCGTGAAAGGACCTGAGTTGCAACATATTGCGAATGGGAAGTTGGAATATCTCAATTTGTCTCCAATATATCCACACCTTTCGAATCACAAAACAATACGCTTAACTTCATATACTTTTCTTTTGTAAATACATACATATAATACATATTAACACCCACTCAGAACAAACATCAATGTTACAAATGTTACATAAATGTTTGTCCTGGGTTAGAATAGAACCCACGACCTACAGCGCAGAAGGCAGAGTTACTACCAAATGAGCTTTGAGGCCAGTCAAGGAGAAGAAATACTGGCACAACAAATAATTACATAACATACTACATTACTTGAATAAATTATACACGAAAACTAAAAGGCCATATTAGTAATAATGTTTTCTAAGACTTGCAATGTGTTTAATTAAACGAATGATATACAAAATCAAAAATTTATTAAATAAGTAAGAGTATTTCATAATGTAAAAGAGCATATAGTATCATTGTGGCCACCATCGACTGTGTAGATGCAGTTAGCGACCCGCCGCCTTGGTGGAGCTCCGCCAGACTTTCACCTGGTGGAAAAGAAACGAGTTTCTTAATTTACATCGAGAAAATTCTGCATGGCCGGGATTTGAACCCGGCACTCGACGAAAAGCCGACCAATGTGCATTGATATTCACATTACACCTACAACGCAGAAGGTAGTAACCCTGCCTTCTGCGTTCTGGTCGTGGGTTCGATTCCCACCCAGGACAAACATTGCGTGATGAATATGTGTGTTTATTCTGTGTCTGGGTGTTGATATGTATGTATTTACAAAAAAAAATAGTATTTTAAGTATCACTTGTCTGGTTCCCATGATACAAGCTATGCTTGGCTTAGATGGCGCTGTGTGAAAGATCCACCAATATTTATTTATTTATGTACTTAAAAATGTATGCATGCTGTGTACATCTTTAATTAAAATTACATGTAATCTGTTGATATTATCTAGCACTTAAGAATATAATCTAATATAATATGATTGAAAATATGGCTGAAATGTAAGTGTTTTTATAGTGTTTCAGATTTTCTAGGTTCTAATTAGCAAATTTATCCCTATGATCTAACGAAATGTATGTTATTGTTGGTGTTATTTTTGATTTTTTTAATTATTCTACATTTTTGACTTCGTTGTATTATTATTATTTTTTTGACTGTATAATTTTTCTGTATTATTTTTTTTTATCCTTAATTATTGCACGTCATGTAATGACAGAGTTTGTGAAACTATTTTTGTAACTGTAACATCTTGTACATACTACCAGGCTTTATGCAAATAAATGATTATGATTATGATTATGAATCTTGTAAATTTTGTTGATGAATCTAATAAATAAATAAATAAATTTAGTTATTTACCTTTGATAACGTGTAAGATGACGTGGGCGGGCGGCGGGCCGGGGGGCGGCGCGCGGGCCACGGTGCACGTGTACCGGCCCGCGTCGTCAGCACGGACCCGTGCCACTCGCAGCACGGAGTTAGCGCCATTTGCACCGAACTCTGTCCGGACACTGCAGCAATATCAAATTTAGTGGACATATAAAATTGTTTTTCCAGTTCATGTGCGCTATACTACGTTCTTAAAACGGAAAAAGAATTGTCATTTGAGGAAAGCGACATGTCCTAGAACTAAAAATCGAAGACATGTGTCAAGTGCACGAAGGAGCCTCTTTGAGGCACACTTAAAATACTTTCACCACACTGGCTCGAGAGACCCAGTGACTCGAATAGATCCAAGAAAAATCGGTCGAGCCGTTTCATGGGAGTGCGACCACAAACACCGTGACACGAGATTTTTATATATTTATTACAATCTACTAGTAATAAGCATACCTTATTCCACCTCTAGTAGTATCATCGTTCAGAAGGTCCTCCTTCCTGTACCAAAGCAGCGATGGCCCACCTTCCATCTTCAAGCCCCGGACTTCGCATCTCAAGGCCACTGTGCTACCAAGCTCGCACACTTGTTCAGAAACCTTGGCACCAGCACCGTCCACTATCATAACTGATACTTCTGCAAAGAATAATTGTTATTATAGTTATTAAGAGCAGTAGAACTCACGCCAAGTTCGTCCGGGGAAGTACTGCCACCATGCCCATTATTGCCGCCAAGCAGTAACGCATTCGCGTTACTGTGTTCCTGTTTGAAAGGTGTGGTTGCCGGTGAAATTACAGGCACATGAGACTACACCTCTCAGAGTTACGGGCGCATACAATGCGACTTGGGTCATGTCGTACTTAGCAGGGGAGAATCCAAGTCGCAACTGTTGTTATGGGCAGAGGTTAGTACTTAACACCAGGTGGGCCATCGGCTCGTTCCGTAACATATAACATAAAAAAAATATGTAAAGAAGTCGATATGTTTGTGTGTTAGTTCAAGCATCATACAAAATCTATTAGGTTTTAATAAAGTTTAGGTTTAAAGCTAATTTTAATAAACTGTGAAGCATAATTTTATTTCGCATCGATGGTAGGAGTCGGGGATAATAAAGAGAAGAGAATAAAGAGCTATTTACTATAAAGGACGAAGCAGTATAAAGGAAGAAGGACAGACGAAGCCGCGCACAATTGCCTGTTCATAAATGTTATCTATTGAAAAGTGCTGAGCATGATTACTGCCAGAGGTCGACAGAGACCTTTGACCCTTGGATCCCCTTGTAGTGGGAGAATGTATGAGTAGGATGACAGTAGAGTACTTTTGTTATAGATTTAATAATACTGCCATAAATATATAAATACTCTATAATTTTTGATGTAGGTAAGCGGTAAACTCTGCCCCTGAAACGTGACAGTGACAACAAAAATCTTCCCTTCTTAGGTACTGTAATATAATATAATTTAATTTTGTAATAATTTGATAATTCGGTTTGACTGGTCTCACAGCTCAGTTGGTAGTAACCCTGCGTAGATCGTGGGTTCTATTACCACCCAGGACAAACATTTGTGTGACGAGCATAGATGTTTCTTCTGTGCCTGGGTGTTAATATGTAATAAAATAAATGTAATAATGTAT
Source organism: Chesias legatella (assembly GCA_947359385.1). Taxonomy (NCBI): domain Eukaryota; kingdom Metazoa; phylum Arthropoda; class Insecta; order Lepidoptera; family Geometridae; genus Chesias; species Chesias legatella. Next base: position 2,666,024 of record OX375786.1, on the reverse strand, counting down.
TTACAAAAAAGTATATAAGTATTATATCAGTTGTCTGTTTCCCACGATACAAGCTTTACGATACAATACGATACAATTTATTTACTTAGCTTACTTAGTTTAGCTTGGGGCTAGATGGTGTTGTGAAATGTCCACCAATTTTTATTTATATATTAATAATTGAACTAGCTCTTACTTTATTAAAGGTAATTATTTAAGACTAAAAAAACACCCCTTTATAAGACAAACTTTTTTAATACTTAAGCTTTTATCTGTTGATGAATGCATTACCTATTTACAGGAAGCAGAGTGCATTTTAGATGTTCGCTCGGAGAACGGAGTTAGGTAAGCAAAGTTTGTAATCCCCCGTATTTGCAAGCTAATGAGTTTGAAAATGAGGTATTTAGGTAACTTCGTACCAACTTCACTATGTAACATGATTTTCAGACTTAGGAAGCAATTTGCTTCTATCGTCGTAGCTTTTCATGAGGCGATAATATATTAACATACATATCTGTCACGAAAGAGCTTTGGTGATGCCAATGTCCTCGTTTGGTCTATGACATTTGTGATTAGCACTCAGACCTGATATTAAATTGCTTTCAGACGTGGGGTTTCTTTCAGGTTGTCATTAAGATGAGGTTTTGCGAAATAAGAATCCCCGAGAGCTGTCCTATGTAGAGATTAGATTATTGTAGACTAGAAGCCAAGCAAATTATCGTCTCAATATTAATTTTGGCATCTCTGAAACTACAGGATCTAAAATGGTGTTTAGAATAACTGTCCAGGACGTAAATAGGCTTGACAATACGAAATTTTGAAAAACCTGTTTTCAATTACAAAATCTTAAGCATCGATTGACTTTCTAATCAAAACATAGAGGTTTAAAAAATTTATATATAATATATTAATAATAAATAAATATTGGTTAATAATAAATAAATATTATTATTAATCTACCTGGAACTCTGAGCGTGACTCGAGCGGCCCTGGGCGGGTGCGTCGGCATCTGACAGTCGTAGTGAGACGCGTCGGACGCCCGTACTTCTCTCACCTCCAGCCTCCAAATATCTGGTGGTATAAACTTCGACGAATACCTTGGAACGAAGTAACGGTAATTTATAATCTTTCTGGAGCGTAACATTGAAATAGTGACATCATTTTCTTTATTCGAAGTCATCATGTGGGGAAACCCGGAAAAACTTGTACCAACAAAATAGCAATAGACCTGGTTTGTTGGTTGTGCTTAAGGCTGGAATACATAATAGTAGTTTTTTTTAAGAAAATTGTAATACCTTTGTTTTCAAAGGATCTTTTCTTTCGTATGAAGTAAATACATTTTATGGCTCAAACAAATATCAAATATTTGAAGATATGGCAAGTTGATATGTGCTTTCGAAATATATCCAAGCTAAGCTCGACACGTATTCAAGGATTTATTCCATGATAGTTCACGAGTGAGATAAAAGTTACCTAATTCTAACAGGCTTGAGGAGGCAAAAACTTTCGGGCCATGGGTGTGTGTAATTCAAGGAGGCTTAGCCTGTCACTCACTAACACTAAGGATTAGATTGAAAGACTCACTAATCTAAGCATTTCCTGAATTAACCCTTCAAACATAGTTCTGGATAAGATTAAAGTTGGGTTTAATATACGAGTACATTTTGTTTACACAATCAATACTTTCTTGTATTGTTAAACTGAAAATACTAGTGTTATTATATGTCAAAAAGAGTCTAGAAGTACATATTTTAGACATTAAAAACATGTCAAAAAGTGTTTTAAACAAAATAACATATATACATATGTGTTTGGTCTCTCCTTCCCCGGAAATACTATCTAAAATATCCGTTAAGAAGTACTAGCATTAAGCTAGTTTTTTTAAATAATACATGGTTATTTTCTAGAAAATTTGATGTTTTACTTTTGAAATTCTAAATAGTTTACGCTTCTGGACGGTCTCGTGGCTCAGTTGTTATTGACGCTGTCCCAAAGCGAAGGCCCGGATTCGATTTCCGACAGGAGGTGCTTTTTTTTTTGTTTTTCCTTACCTATCATCTGCTGTGTACTGCTGAGTACCAGTATAGAGGAGCTCCATTGGGTCTTCGTCACTTTTCCGTCGCACCCACGAAACCTGAAAGTTAGAATCAAAGATAGTCAATTCAGTGGTTGATTTATTCATAGAGATTTAACAAAAAATATTTTTTTTTGTTTTTTTTTTTATCATTAGTTTAAATGCTTTAAAATAAATCTTGATGAAAATATGAGATTCTCGCTTTGCGTGCATAAGAATCGCAAACGGTGTGGGAGCAGTGTGTTTGTTTATTGACTATATATTATTATAATGTAAAATAATATGTATCTCGTGTCTGAATTAAAGAAATATTATTATATATCAAAATAAAATTTGTTCTACAGTCAGTATGCAGAAGCAAATTGAAGATAAATTGCTACTAAATTATTCGCATTGCTACCATTCTATTCCTCTTGCTTCAACTTCAACAAAAAGTCACTGAGAATCAATAAATTATAATATATGTATTTATCTGTTATAATTATTTGATTAATATTTGTAGAAATAGCAATTGTAATAAACTATTACCAGTTTATCATGCAACGCGTCAACTTTGCAGTCCAGATGCGCCGTGGAGCCGACTAAAGCTTCTATCTCTAGGGCACCTGCAGCGTAAATTCCGCTGCCAGTGCCAACCCTGTGGTAGAAAAATTTGGTTATTGAAGGGATAAGCAGATGGACCATTTGATTTGAGACGATATCCTGTGTCCTTGATAACAACAATAAAACTTTAAACTACCCTCAGTACGACGATAAATAATCTGGACATTTTTTTGTTTTTTTTTATGGCTGGGCATTATGCTGTTGGCCGCAGATGGCCTTGACAGCGTTTACACGGGCTTTTGGTGAGAGCAGACGGCTCTCAACCGGTAATAATCTGGACACTCAATAAGAAGTATAATATATTAATAAGTAATAAAATAAAACATGCATTGTTTTTACAATAGATATCGGTAATGTTTACTGATGACAGAGACAGGATCGCTAGTAAGACACTTAGTTAAAAGTGGCAACATTATTGTCTTTTAAGTGTTTTCGATTCAGATTACTAACCAGAGTAGTATTTAGTTTTATTTAAATTTATTCTACAAGTTCGTCCATAGTTTAGGTCTTAGTGGTCATCATTCTCAAAACATAAATCTTTTGTACTGTTTCAATAAACTCATTACTATTATTGTCACGCTTGAAACAGCCAAGTAAAGTTTTGATATCGAGCTCATAGATCTATCGCCAGTTACTCACTTATCAGTCCTATGATGTTGATGTGTGTTAGAATATGTGTCGAATATGTAATTGAGCAGGGGCGCGCTGGACCCCGTCTCGCCCGGCTTCCGTCTCCGCTCCATCACGGGGCTCGGTGTGGTCTCTTCTCTTATCACGCGCCGTTTTCTATTCTTACTGTCTGGAACTGCGATAAAAATAATTTTGCTTTCTAAATCTTTTTATACCCGGTGCCCGTTATACCCCGGTTTTATGTAAGTGCGGTACCAGATCATTTCTAAACCAATCAAGTATCGACGATAGCGACGATATATATAGATTAATTAAACAATTTGGACATGCATTCTTATTTTTGGCATCTTATTGATGCCAAATTGATATATACATATGAAGAATATACGTTTATTTTAAGGCTAATTTAATTGGTATGATCGACATAACCATTATTAGTTTTAATTTTTACACAATATGCTTTATAATCTTATATGAGTCGTAAGTCTTTGCACATTATGTTTACCTTATAATTCAAATTGTTCGATTGTTTTTTATGTATTGAAATGTGTTTTGTGCGAAAAAAGACTGAAGAATCTTTTTTCTTTGCAAACTGATCTAATTGATTTGTGAACTAGTCTTGGTGAAGATCTGAGATTTCCTCCTGGTGCACCTCGATAAATCAACGAACGAGATAAAATATCGATCTGGTTTCATTTATTATAGTATATAAGTATTATATCAGTTGACTGGTTCCCATGATACAAGCTATGCTTAGCTTACTTTGGGGCTAGATGACGCTGTGTGAAATGTCCACCATTATTATTTTCTTTCTAGATTTTTATTTCTCCTTTTTCAGGGGATTATCCAAAAACACGGGCTAGATGACGCTGTGTGAAATGTCCACCATTATTATTATTATTATTATTATTATTGGATATTTTATTTATAAATATTTGGAGCAAAGCTGAAAATATTCTAAAACATTCTAAAATTAATAGAAAACTGACGAAGTCATTCAGCGGGATCGCGTCAGGGCATTTGGTAATAGAAATAAAATTTACCAACTTCCGTAACAATTCTATACTGTAACGTACCTTCTCTATAGACACTGAATTTTTCATCAGAAACTTCAATCGCACTTTCACTTTCAGTTATATTCTCATGAGAATCTTCATCGACACCGTCAGAAGGCGGCGTTAAAACGATTGTCTTGTCTTTTGTTTTGTTCAATTCGTTCTCATAGAAATCAAAACCATGGATTGTGGAGTAACCCTCGGTCTTACTGAAGCCGTTGTGTAGCATTTTGTATAGTTTTGTGATCATTGGCTGAGCGTCTGTATCGTGGGTCGCATTGACTCGCGATGCCTCGGCGTCTGTACCTGGAAGTTTATTTATATGAGATAATTCAAACTAGCAACTTAATTGTAAAATACGGAAATTACCAGTCGTTAGTTATACCGACTAGCTTAGTAATGGATTTAGATTAAATTGGGAGTTTTAGTAAGAAAACCATTATTGAAATAAATCCTACAATGAGCTTGAGTACTAAGTTCAAGCTGTCCGTGGAGGATAAAACGTGAGGAAACAATAGCGCGTGGTAGTAAGGACAATACTCGGCTGGTTAGTTACCATTCTCAAGATGAAAATATGCTTCAAAGCATCTAACAGTTTGTTCCGGCAGCCAGTAGCCACCGGCGTTCTAGACGATGCTTGGTCCTATCATCAGTGACATCATAACTTTGATGCGGTTGAAGTGAAATGTAACTAGTAAATGAAAAAAACACTAAATAGTACAAAATAGCGTATTTGGAAACGTTTACTGCAAATAAGAATTTGAATAATGAGGCCTCTTCAAAATACAAGTCGAAATTTCTCTGAATTGGAAATTGAATTTAGCTTATTAAGTCAATATTTTAAAGGTGCGTCGTTTCCCAAGGATTGGCGTTTAGGCCGTGAAGTTGGTAAACAATTTTGACTTGTGTTATTTTAGAATTTATGTGGGTCATGATTGCTTCCGAAGAGTCTTTGTTATTGAAGAATTTCATGAAGTTCGCTTCTTATTGTCAGGTCAGCTTCCACTCACAGGCGCCACGGAAAACCAGCGCTGAGCAGCCTCACCGCTGATACAGCACACAGTACAGAACAGTAGAAGCTGGTAGTTACCTCGACAAGGTAATGCTGTGAGTGCAGCCAGCAGTAGCACCGCAGCGGCCGGCGCCTGCATCGCAGCTACATCATCTTGCCATCTGAAACAAATGGAAACAATATTTTTTATTATTGAGTTTCCAACCCATTTCTTAATGAATTCTATCGAAATATGTTTCGGCCTTGAGTAAAAAAAAGTAAGCATAACAAATAAATAATGGGTGTTAATATGTATTATATGTATGTATTTACAAAAAATATATCTGTATTCTATCAGTAGTCTGCTTCCTATAGTACACAGAAAAAAAAAAACATAGAATACAATAAATTCTTAGTTCGGGGCTAGATGGCGCTGTGTGAATTGTCCACCATTATTATTATTTTTAATGTAAAAATCCTACAATTGTAATAAAAATACAAGTAAAGTAACTCCATTATATTATCTATGAAAATATAACAACTACATATTGAGAAAGCTCAACTTTTAAATAGCTGGACGGATTTAAATATATAATGTATCTAAATAAAACAGCGACATTTCAATTAAAACAAAAAGCTTTGATATCGGTCCATGCAAACCGTATGGGAGCTACACAGCTATAGACAGACGCAAACAATCAAACACCTATACAAATAAATAAAATTGGAGTGTCCGATTGTAATATTAAAATAACCGCTTTTTACTGAGTGCATACTGCATATTATACAACATTTTTTTGAAATTTTCTCTGTCTGTCTGTCTGTTTGTTCCGGCAAATCTCTGAAACGGGTGGACCGATTTTGACGGGACTTTCACTGGCAGATAGCTGATGTAACAAGGAGTAACTTAGGCTACTTTTCCGAGGGGTAAAATAGGAGTGCGTGATAAAACCAAATTCCACGCGGACGAAGTCGCGGGAAACAGCTAGTATCAAATATAGTTTTTCGACCCAAGGGATTAAAACTAATTGGTTATTTGAAAATAAGTATATTTAAATGAGAACGAGGTTACTTTAAACTCATTTTTGGAGTTAACATCAAAATAATACGTTTAATCAGCATTATATGTTCCTTACAGTTTACCAGTATCCCGGTTTAAAACAGATTGCTGGGTTTCTAACTCGGGGTTAAGTTGCAACGACTGTTTGGAATTCGTGTCTCAAAGGCACATTCTTGTCTATTTTGAGACTTTTAAGTTAAAGTTCGAAAATAAAAGACCCTACAAACTTCTAGACAGAGATTAGAGCAAGAGATTTACCGATTTCGTGGAAGACAAGTTGAAATTAAAACGCTTTATTTTATTTTTAATTCCTTACAAGAAATAATTTTAAAAATATCGTATAATAAGTAATATAAAACTTATTTGAAAAAATTGACTTAATAAACAAAGCTAGCGAAATGAGGCTTAAAATTTTGCATTATTCAAAAATTAACTCCAAACTTTTGGCGAGCTACTCTCTTAAAAGAACACACGTAATAGTGCTATGTAAATTACGTAGGACTACGTAACGTAATAGCAAGTTAGTCGTATACAGCAGGCTTCTTCTAAAGTTTGTTGGCATGCTTCCTGCGCTAAGTTAATATTCAAATCTCTATATCATAGCGTGTTTTGTGCACTTAAGTAGATACAGTTAGCGACAAAGTGACCGAACATAAATAAGTTATAAAGCTCGTTGACACTTTGTGTCACAGGTTTGCCAAATATGTCGGGGCACTGAATTATTATTATGCACCATAATGATATAATATAATATATGATATAATATAGGACCATAATGTCGATGAAAATCATGTCTACGGACTGATCTAATTATATTATAGATCGGATTTTGATGCGTAAGACTTCAACGAGTTATGGAACTTTGTACGTGCTCAATGACTTTTATCGCTGCCTGTACCATATGGGTAGCAGCAATCACGATTTAATCACTTGACTGCGCGTAACGATTCCCTCTCCCGCTAAAGGAAAATAAATAAATGGAGCTTAGGCCCTTGTATACCTTTTTTATATTTTTTGTATATTAAATGATGTATTAAATCTACACCTGTATTAATACGGAAAATCGACGCAACATCTATGTCTTTCCTCTATATCTATCTATCTTATAATGAGATGACGTCATAATTGTTAGTGTATTGTTAACATGAATAACTAGGGTTAGAAAGACAAATATTTTATTTGCGGAACTAAGCTTACACAGAACGCAAGAAACAAAAAACACGACTACCTAACTAAATATACTGACCTAAGTAAATTCTAAAATATCTGCTGTATTAGTCATGAAAGTCGTGTTAATTTATTTGGTGAAGTAAGTTTAAGGGATCCTGATAAAATGCTTTAGTTCCGAAGGCAGTAAGGCAAGGCACGGTGCTGAAAATTCGCTATGGATATTAAATTATAGCTTACCGCTATGTTTTGCTTTTTAATTAATTACTTCGTTTATTAGGATTGATACCCTCAAATTCTATTTAGTATGCTATCAAACAGAGTGCATTATGCAAAGTTATTCAGTGAATTTCTAAAAAGCAATTTGAATTAATTTCACAAAACGTTTTGTGAGTATAATAAACGAAAACAAGATGCTAGAATGTAGTAAATTTATTGATAGTAAATACCATAAAAGATAAGAGTGAATACACATTACTAAGAACAAAATACACACCTCCAAAATACGTAAGTGATTGGGCGTGAGCGAGGGATGATGTGATGAATATTGACATTCACGTTCACTAGAATTGAATTCGTAATATTTGGACTAATTCAGACCGAAGTGTATCTACACGACATTTACTTCCATATTTTTACAATATAATGTGAATGTGCCACGTAAAAGATGTGTACAATATTAGAGTTGGCAGACTTAGTAAGTTACTGTGTACCTACCCAGTTTATTTGTCATGTGGTTTGTTAATTGCTTTTGTGCCTAAACTATAAAAAAAGGAATATAAAAATATCTTGTTGTATCAATGTTTGTGGAAAATATGAAAGTATACTTTACTACTGCCTAATACTGTGTTGTGTATAGTTTCTATATATAAATTTATTCTTTCATTCGAAATATTGTTGGTGATGAGAGGTAGTTCAATAATAAATTGTTAATAGAAATGGCCCACCGGTCTGAATTCTGCCCTTATATACGAAGATGCTACCCTTTACATCCATGCGGCGTTCGGATTCCCACTGGCTAACAAGAACTAATCAGTAATCCATATCTGCGGAACATATGGAATATTAATATGTTTGTTTATGCATTCGGATACCATATATTTAACGGTTTAATAAGGACTGAGGAATTCAACATATTTTGGATTACTTTACCATCTTCTGCCCGCGGCTTCGCCCGCGTTTTACAGAGAAAATGTAGCCTCTGCATGATTTTATCTATTGCATCATCGAAACTGAAAATCTTCTCGTTGTGGATATTAAAAATATAAATTACAGCTTACCGTTATTTATTTTTAATTACTTCCTTTATATGTATTGACACTCCGAAATTCCATTCTATATGCCATCAAACGGTGTAAAATATAGAAGTTAGTAAGAAACCTATTAAAATTAATTTCACAAACATTCTTGTAAAAATAAAAAATAAAATTTAAAAGTAAATAAAAAAAAGTCCAATAAACGAAAAGCAAGACGCATGCGCTAGTTTTGACTCACTAGTCATCACTAAATCTATCAAGCTAGCAGTAGCTTCGTTTTGTTGTACTTAACTAACAAATTACTGAAAATCTATGTCTGTAAACTACGAGAACTATTTATCTGCCTAGTTACAAACCTGTTAGCTTACTAACACTGGTTTGGTAGCTACTAGCACGTTGGCTAGCTTACTAGCACTAGCTTGCTAGCTTACCATAGCTTGCTATCCTAGCTTGAGAAGCTAGCTTCGTTTACCGAGGGCATTCGTGATCTGTCGATCATTTTGGTCCTTTGGCAGATAAATTAAACTAACTAGAATATTATTCTGAAGTTGTATTCCGAATTGGTTGTGTGACAATGGCCCGCTCCTAACTTCACTGTAATAGGTTTAGTTCTTGTTACTAAGATAATTATGGTTCTAATCTAATATTCATCACTTAGATTTATTAAACTTATTGTTAAACACGATGCTAAACTAACTTTAATATAATTTTAAATAACTAGATATATAAAAGCAACCGCTACAACAGACAGATGATACAAATTTAAATTTGACCAAAGCCATATTAATTTTGTTATGGGTAAATGCTATCGCTTCACCTCAGGTGGATCATTTATTACTTTTATAATTATTCACAAAAAAAGATAAAAGGATCTTACATGGAGTTGTCCACGTGATTTTTCTACGCTGCCCAGAAGAAGTTTATCGCTAATGTATGTATGAATATGCTATAGCCAAAATAGGTTAGTGAATTTTGATAAAAAAGGTGATATTGGATGCATCTTAGGTACGAAAATTACATAAAAGTAAAAAAATATTGACAAATCTAGTTTCTGTTCAAAATCGAAAAAGATTTCAGTTTTAAAGACAAGTATTTAATTTTATGGAATATTTAATTCTTGTGACTTAGATGACAGCGAGAATGAAAGCAAAGCTGCTGGGACCCCTGTCATGAAAACGATTACTTTCGCTTATAAAATATTCAGTTTATTAAGTTTTATTGAACTAACCCCATAAAACATGATCTACGCCGAAACGTACTTACTAAAATCTCAAGTATCTACCCACGAATTCTTTGTAGAATACGGGAGACACAATCTTCATAAATAACTTATTCAAAACATAATTCTGGTCCATAAAACTCCGGTAGCTTTTCGCTTAGAGCATAACTCGAGACGCATTATACCTCCCTTTATACCTTTTTGTTTGTTTCCACTGATACAGTACCCAAATACGGGTTTTTGGCGTAAATTTTAACTCGTTATGAGACGTGACAGTTTACTACATTTTTATAATGTTTTTTTTATGTGACTAAGTTAGGGAACGAGCATGACGACCCACCTAATGTGAAGCGGAAACTTTTTCATCTAGCTTTGAGAACCTTTGAGACTAGCGTGATAAATGAAAAGTGTTTCATCTTGAGTTTTGCAAATTTGTAAAAACAATAAAAAAAAAAACGATATCATAATAATAACCCGTATCAAATATGATTTTATTTCCTCTATTTTGAAAATAATTTTAAATGGTCGAATTGTAGGTGATTGTTGTTCCGACAGTTAGGTGCCTGATACCATATCACTTTGAATAGGTGAACAAAAACAACTGACGTAAGAGGAAAATAAATAAATCGAATTATCTTTGATAGCAGTGCTTAAGTTTTAATCAGTGTTCAATGTTTACGACATATTTATATTACAACATACACGTTTAGGAACATAAGCTAAAGAGACGTCAAAAATGGTCCCGTTATCGTGTGACTATGGAAACCCACTTATTTACTTCCTGCATAATGAGGTCTTATCCACCACGTGAGCCGCACTTAAACACGGTTTAAAAATTTTAAGTAGATCCCTCCAAGTCTAAAGCGGATCAAATTGAAGGTCTCGCGAAGTCGTTTGGCGAAAAACAAACAAGTTGTGAAGTTGTGTCGACTTTATTTCCACGTCACAAATTTAGCCCTTGGTATATATTGGTAACTAGCTGTTGCCCGCGACTTCGTCCGCGTGGAATTCGGTTTTATCACGCACCCCTATTTTACCCCTTGAAAAAGTAGCCTAAGTTACTCTTTGTTACATCAGCTATCTGCTAGTGAAAGTCCCGTCAAAATCGGTCCAGCCATTTCAGAGATTAGCCGGAACAAACAAACAGGCAAAAATTATAAAAAATGATGTTTTGGTATATGTACCGTGTATACATCCATATGCACTTAGTTAAAAGCGGTTATTTTAATATTACAAACAGACACTTGGAGTGATATTTATTTGTATAGATAACGGAGCAATTCTTTATCACTCTGAACGAGCAAGGTATAATTGAATTAAAGAAAATGTTTATTGTTGCAATCTAGATAATTAATTCTGGTGTCGATCCATCCTTTGAAATTTCGCCTGTACTTTTAACAGATTTACAACAGTGATTTTGATATGTCGTTCGAACCCAAGTCGACCCAAACGGCACACGGCAAATACGACAATAGTTATAACTGTTATATGTTATATTTGTCGGACATATCACTGCCATCTTGCCCCAAAATAAGCCTGGAATGAACCATAGTACAAGCCAGGCTAGGAACCACATAACTGATAGATACTTATACTTTTTGTAAATATATATATATAATAAATATATTAAATGAAACGCTTTGTTTGCTAGAAGTATGGTCGTACAAAGGTCTTAGTATAAAATTGTTAGATACACACACTTCACTGTTTAAACTCGGCATGCAAGTATTAATAACTAACCTGAAGAAAATTAATTTAATAAGTACATATTTCAAAAAATGTATATAAATTAACATACATATATATAAATTATGAACACCCAGACATAGAACAAGCATCTATGTTCCCCACACAAAATATTTTCTTAGGGAGAAATTAAACCCACTTTAATAGAGTGGTCAAACTTAGGCAGTTATAAGGACGCGTATCTTAAAATAGCTTATGGAGCATAGCTATTCACTGAGCTACTTATAATCTGTTAGATTACCTAGTCACGTTTCTCTAGGGAATTTGACTTGAAGGCCTCGTAGATTAGAAATTTTAGGTTGTAGAGCAAGCTCATAAGTTATACGTGTTTAACGATATATGAATAACAAGAATTACCGTTTAAACTTTAGTCTAGCGTTTGGTAAAAAGTTCCCGATTAAAGGTTTGATAGGGTTTGAACAGGCGTCGAACTTAGCGATAAGTACGCGTGACCTTATATTTGGAATATTATTGAATTTCCAAGTTATTTCTTTCTAAAAATAATTTTCTGGCTTTAACTTTGAAAATTGAAAACTTATTTTGAAATATCTATATTTACAAATTCCAACACGATTTTTGACGACTTAACGACGCGAACTCAAATCTACAGATTTTCATTAGAATGCTCAAGTAGAATTTATACTTTATCTATTGACAAATAATTAAAAATATATTCTGTTCTTCTTTAAGTAGTTAGGTAATGTAAGATGGGATGAGTAACAAAGTTCGGAGTAATCAGATTAACCTTTTCCAAAGCAATTAAGTGCCTCCAAGGGACCGCTAGTTTATTAAAAACTCTCAAGTAGTTGGTCCTTGATTACTTGTGTGTTTGTTAGCTGACAAAGTTGGGGACCAAAGTGTTCAACGAAACGACACAAGAAAGTTTCGGCTGGAGATTATACCGAGAAAGTGTGGTTAGTTTAGTTTTATATTGTTTGGGATATTTTTAGTTAAGTTAGGGTAAACAAGAGCTATATTAAGGGCGTAACGGTTAATTTATCGTCGGACGACTATCGTCTCTAGCTGTTCCCATTATAATGACTGTTTGCCTAAATGACGAAACGATATTTTTATCGTGCCCACGACAGATAGTCGCAAAAACGACACATGATTTGCCATCACGATTGTCGTGCTAGCTGTTCCCACTGTCATGACAATCTGTCGTCACCGCAAAAAAGTCGTAGACGACAGTTAATCGTGTCGTCCTATATGTGAACACCTCCATTTAAATATATAAGCCACGACACTTAAAACTACACGATTATTTGTCGTCACGACAAATAGGGATCGCGTCCTTAAGGCCCGAGAAGGTAGCGCGTGACGCGCTTGTCCTAAGATTATTAACGACCAGAGCGGGGTCTCGGGGCCAGCACCGCTGGAGGCTACAGTAGAATGTTCGCGAACCTGTAGCCTCCACACGGTGAGAGACGGAACAAGGAGTTTAATCGATTCGAGTCCGACATAACTCATCCGTAATCCTGAAGCCAGATGAGTATACGTGGGTATTCTCCTTGTATAAAAAAAGGTAAAAATGGGTTACCACTGGGTTCGCGGAAAAGTGTATTACTTGCCAGTAGAATGATTAAAAAGCGTTTGTGTAGCTTTTGGGAGTCGCATGGTTTTTATATTTTGGAGTACAGGTAGAAAAAGGCGTCGTGTTCTTGATCGTACAATAGCAATCACTGTATTTTGCACTTTAGGAGATACTGCAGCGTAATCGTCTTGAAGGAATTTGATAATTAAGTAGCATTTTGATTCGCCTTAATCTTGAGGTGATAATTATAAAATCAATATGGCGGCGCTGAGTAAGCTGCTATTACCGCCAATTTAAGTTGCAACAAGAATATATGAATCCCTATCTATAAAATAGGTACATATAGTTTTCAGTTGTACTGTAGTCAGGTTATGTTTCGTTATGAAACATTTGTTATATTCACGACTTCCATAAAATTCTAAACGACTATAATATAACAGCGCATTGCAGTAGCATGTTGCATTTGCATACCTGTCGGCATTGTTTCTCGCTTTCACCTCAGCTCGCAGCCTAAGAAAACAACTAATATTTGTTCGATTAAGGTTATGCAAATTCATTAGGTGCTGCAATGCGTTTTATTTAGATGGTATGACAGCCATTTTTTTACCTTATTACGCCTTTTGGCTACGAAGACATAATTATTTGTTCATAATTATTGAGCCTATGTTAACATCAAATATATATTATTTGATAAATCCGCGCACAGAAGTTTCAGATAGTTTAGTTTTGGTTCCTCACTTAAAATGTCACTTAGCGATTGATTAAATTAACAGTAATTTTTAATTATCTGTGATAGATTGTGTAATATAGTCGAAAAGATAAAATACTCCTGACCAAACCAATCTGGGTAACGCCATATGTTGCCAAATATTATTTCCATCAAATTTTCCCCATCAGAAAAATAAATGTTAACAAGTCATACCTGTGCAAACCATGGCCGTAAATAATCACCGAATAGTCCACTGACCCGGAGTGGTGAGTTGTGGGTGTTGTCTTTAAGAAGTTTTAGCCAGAAACCCTTCTTAACAGCACATTTCACGACACTAAAAATAATGTTATAAAGAAAACATACATTATTTCAGTATATGATTATTTACAATTTTTTTTAATCAGAGCACGTATTTATTTAATTCATTTTAATCAGAAGGTCCGTCTTCATTAATTTTCTTCGCAAACATATCTAACCTCATATCAGGTTAAACTCTAACTCTTTTTAGGTGGCGAAAGCTCATGCGTATACCCGGTATTCTTTATGAATGGTGGTGCTTTTTAGTTCATTGTACGTTTAGGGTACTTGTAGTATTTCATGTTTCATGTGATATAACTAAAAATCGATGTGGGGACAAATTCTGTGTTGGAATGAGTGGGTGACTGGATCTTAGTGGAATGGAGCCTTATATGTGGGCGGACGCCATAACATCGTGATCGAAGTGGGAGGTATAGTGGCGAGGTTCGCTGAAAAACGCAAATAAGTATGAACATTTCACAGAGTTCCACCGAAACACAAACTAACCTAAGCCTTTACTATGGGAACTAGATACAACAGACAAATTTTCACACCATTCATTTCTACAGTAAAGATGGAAAAACATGTTAAAAAGACAGACAGCCTCACTTTTTTTTTATATAAGATTATTTATGTATATTATTTTGTGTATAATAAAGAACAAAGAACTTTCTCATTTGTAATAGTAGTACCACAACCTACCGATTTTAGGGTTTCCTAAATTGAGATATAGTACGATAAATGTGTTCCTCGAATTGAAAGTAAATAACATTAAAATATGTATATATATTTTCAATCAAAATATCGTTTTTGGCCGCGCAACCAAAGCTCGTACAGGCTTAGCTCTCAAGGTGTAAAGAAGCATTTAAACTTACGAGACACAGAGTTTCGAAATGTTTTTGTTTCGTTCAGTAAACTGATTACGAACAAACCGAACCACAGTGTACGAGAACACAGCTGGTGTATAACAGCTCAATGAGTACTCATAAGAAAATCTTAGTAATTAATAATAATAATAAATAATTTTTTATTTGACAATATTGTGATACAAACGTTTACAGACTAGATTACTTAGTTTTACTGCCAAAATTTGATGTTGGCAAATTTTTCTTTTCGGTACAAGCAGGTACACAATCAAGTTAAAATAAAGTTAGTCAATAGCAGTTAATATACGAAATGAAATATATTCTGCCTCCTCATGTTATAAGAAACTGAATGAGGCTTTATTATCCATATTTTTAAAACATCCCACAGCAGATACACCGGCCTATTCTCAATCAGGGAGAGTGAATAGCCTTATACCTAGATCCCTATTCAGAAAGGCAGATGTTTGAAATTGCATATAATCATTGATAGTAACGACACACTGCAGTAGTGATTTTGCATAGCTTATTCCGTTTATGGATTGTGGTTGAAATTACAGGCACACGATATATTCCACCTTCACTTCTCTTACGGGTGCAATATAAAGCGACTTGGGTCTTCCCATTAATGAGTAGGGAAAGGTTAATAAAATAAGTTTCGATAATTATTAACATAAAGGTTGGTCGTTTTTAGCCTTTTATAAATTCACTTTTCCTGCAGAATTCAATTCAATCATTCATCACTTTGATACTTTAGATCTATAATGACCGAGCTATTCCGAAAAGACTGTGTCACATAATCGTATCCTTTCACATATTGTTCCTATTTTTTCCAAGCAGCCTGAGGGAGCAATAATTTTGTGACGAATTGTTTTTGTTTGAAGTTTATTGGCAACTCCTATACAGAAAAATATGGAAATTTTGATACTCTCCGAAAGTAAACATTAAATTATTAGGACGTTGAAGCTGTTGAATTATATAAAGTTAGAAATAATATTTGTGTTCTACATTGAATTTCTTGAAATTGTAAAAGTACAGACTAAATATTCTACTAAGACAAATCAATATTATGCTCTCCTAGTCTTGTAGATCGGCCTCTTCTTCACAAAGTCGAGCCTACTATCTACAAATAAGATTGAAAAATTGAAAAATCACAAAAATACAGATTATGATTGGATTAGATTAGGATGATTAGGTTTAAAGAAGAAAAAAAGAGGAGATTGAAAATAGATTCAAGACCTTTTTTAGTCTGAACGATATCTTAACAGATCTACATAAGGGCTAGCCTAACTGAAAAAATCACGAGTACAATATATTTCGAACCGGAACACAGCAACGCAAATCGCTTGTCGGCAGAAACATATGATTGTAAAAGATATGCAATTAGTATCTAAGCTCTGAAGGTACGTAGGTCAGGGCATCTATATTGTCTAGCAGGCAACCTCAAAATTCCAAAATAATGGCTCTCGTGGACGTAGATAACCGTCGTTTGCGAGAGCCATTACTATCGAGTACTGTGGGCTCCCAATATTTCCTAATATAATCAGGATACAACTGAAAAACTCATTAGAGTCACATCACAATGTACGAGTATATTATATCAAATATGTGTATCTTCTTGCTCGATTTTTATTACAGGTACAGCTAAAATTACCACATTACGTATAAAAGTTTCATTAAACTCGATAAATAATCATTTATTTATATATTTTTATGACCAGGAATCGTCGCGGGTATCCCTAGAACCCCTCAAAGATTAATCGTTTCGGAATGCATAGGGAACAAACATACAAACATTAATTTTTATTTATATAGATAAATTATACTATATAAGATATAACATAATAAGTGTTTAAAGTTGTCGTCAATTCTTGTCGTAGTAAATTATCTTGAATAGTAGTCAAAGTAAACAAATAAAAAGCCAAAGTAAATCCAAGGTTACCTCCGCATGACAAAACAATAGAATATTTGTATTTTGGTTTCTGCGTCATTTTCCACAACCATTTTTATGAAGCTCGTTTCCGTTGAGCTCATTACGAAAGGAATCAATGGAGGGTAAATCTCAGATTATTTGTACAGGATATTTAAAGAGGAAAATACCAATAAACGCCTCACATGACGAGCACCGGAAGTGAAAGCTCCAAGAACCCAGCTTAATACAGATACCACAACAAGACTCCACTGGATTCTCAACCCTATATCGTAAGAGTAAGATAAAAAACACGCTGCATTCACTTTATATCTGAGTTCGTTCAGTCACGATTATTATGTGGTAAGTCCTGTTTATGTCACAATTAAATTTAATAAGCTTTTAATAGCCTTATCAAGGATAGAAAATAGCGGGATTAACGTTAATAAGGCAGAGAAAATATTTAGCCATTTTGGTTTATAGCATAGTTTCAGATAAAATTAGTTATGATCTTTGCGTATACAAAACCATCCTGTGCTCAAACTATAACTATACTCGTATTTAATTACTTAAAAGTACACGTAACAAAGGGAGCTTTTAGTAAAAATTGAGTCTCATACTAAACGTGTAACATCTCAGTTAAATCTGTTGGGTGGACTGGTTCAAAGGATATTGCCAGAATCCAGATCCCTTTACTTAATCCTATCTCAAACTTACGTAGGTGTCTCAAAAAGCTATTACAATAGAAATTTTATCTCTATTTTTAGTCGTTACCATCGCCGTACTGTTATTTATTCTGAGAAGATAACTTTCATAAAGTAATATGTTTTCGTATCGATGTAGAATAATTAACTTTATTATTTACTATCTTACAATCATCTCACTTGCCAGTGTGTCACTTCACACCATCAGCTACATGGTCGTAGTAAAAAAAGTAACTTCTTCCATATGAACACAGGTATGGATTTAAAACGTTATTATATTTACCAAAATTTCATGGGCATTCGCTTTAAAACGAAATTTTTTATCGAGAAAGGTTGTAAAAAAACACGGTCTTGGCTGCATTTTTGGGTGGCATTTTCCTTTCAGATGCATGATTTGACACACTAGCATGGGAAATTAAACAAGCACGGCTACATACCGGAGAAAGACATTTGTGCGTGTTTTTTTTTTCGTTTCACCCATTACCTTCTAGCCCGAAACTAAGCATAGCTTGTACTATGGAAACCAGATAACTGATATAATACGTTAAAAACTTTTTTGTAAATACATATTGACATCTAACCACAGAAAAAACATCTGTGTTCTTTAAAGCGATTGTTTTCCTGAGTAGGAATCGAACTCCCAATCTACAGCGCAATGAGTAGAGGTACAACCAACTGAGCTATGGGGTCAGTCAATTTATTTATGTTTGTTTATCGTTAATTTGTGTTTTAGTAGCAAATAAATGAATGTCTATGTTACGTCAATATCGCGCTAGGTTTCCCGATGCGTTATCGAATCAGGGCACATGAAGGCGCCAATTCCGTTAGAACCGTTCGAGGCACGTGTCCTATTCTACCCTTACGTTTAAAAATCTGCCAGGGTTAGATTGCACGGGCGATGCGCCGGGTGAAACAAATCGTGCGTATCATTCGGAAGGAGAATCAAATTTGAAGAATCCTAGGCACACCACGTGTGCTGTGAGGCTTAAGTATAAAACTTATGCATTTTAATAAAAAGTTTAGACGAGATATCGTATTACGAACTAGCTGTCGCCCGCGACTTCGTCCGCGTGGATATCGGTTTTATCACGCACCCCTATTTTACCCATCGGAAAAGTAGCTTAAGTTACTCCTTGTTAAATCAGCTATCTGCCAATGAAGTCCCGTCAAAATCAGTCCATATCTAGTTTAATATACATACACTCACATTTGATGAAGTTGGTCCCACCCGCCATGCGAATAAATAATCGAATAAATCAAGCTTCGGTCTTAAAGTCGGTTAACTCCAAAGGCCATAGAAAACTAAAATAGCACCACTCAACGAACTAAGTAAGCTGCACACCGATGATCAAAATTACGAAGCGCTTTGTCGAAATTGCGCTAACAGCAGTTACGACCGCAATGCTTTATAGCTCCTATTAACCACTTTAATGGAATTGCCAACATTTGTAAGACCGTTTCGGCAATGGTAATTGAACCTGTGATAGAGCTGTCTGCATCCATTTGCAAACAAAAATTATGCCGTGTGAACGTATTATAAGGTGAGATAAATTGGAGGCATATACCGATCACGATGTAATTTTAATATTTTGTAGCATTTAGATATAGAAATTAAATAATTTGCCACACAATTTGAAACACACAAATAATAATAATATTGGTGGACAATTCACAAAAACAATGGTATACAGGTTTACAAAGGTATACAGTCATCATTTCTCAAAGATACCACAAAAATATTATTTCTACACGTTCAAAACAAGTTGCTTTGAAGCATCCACAAAGAAATCTCCCACCTCGTACCTCGTTTAGTTTACTGATATTACACAGTTTGTATTAACTAAATGTCACTTATTTGTGAGGTTGTACAAATAATTAAAGTTCCAATCACCTAACATATCTCTTTCGCTTTACTTTTTTTCTTTTCATAGGTACTTTTCCCTCAGCGCGTACCCCAAACAAATATTTTGAAAGGAATACGTTCGTATCACGCCCCACTACATTCCTTCCTAAACCAAACACTGCATCATCGTATTCCATCAGCAAAGATGGCACTTAAACGAAACAATAAAAAGGATCCCAAATACGTCCAACCCCGAAAGGTCAGGACTCAATTTCAAGAAAAAAATACAACACACTTCCTTCCTTACAATACAGTTTTACGCCTGAGTTTCTCTATCGGTCCACTTTGCTAAATAAAGGCCCGCTTGAGAAATAAATCAACCAATTACCAACCTCTTCTACCGAGCGGCCATTTTGCTCGTCACATAAACGTCACTTGTCAAACGGCTGTCAATGTAGCTTTGAAAGTGTTTAGCGCGTAAAGACTAAGCCGGCTCAGCTTAAAAAGGCCTATAGATTACTGAACAAAGGGGACGTTTTAATTCTCTTTTAGGTTTTAAATATTTCGTCTTGGAAGGCAGTAATTTGATTTATGTGCTTTGATCATCTAGTTTGAGATCAAACGGGACCCGAGATATGTATGATTTTGCAATGGTTCTGTAAATGTTCACAAAGTAATTTTATTTCTTGAACTAAAATATTTTATTAATAAATCAAACGATAACTTAGGCGAAACAATAATAAAAACTGAATTTATGAGACTAACATAAAACAATCATGAACTTATTTTTACTTGAATAGAATCTTCAGTTTTTAATTTTCTAAGAAGTATATTGTCATTATGGCCTTTTTTGAGCGGTGACACGAATGGTTTTTCGCTTTCAGTCTATCTTTTCCTGCGTTCTCCGCGGCGTTTAAAACGCGTACAAAGAAAAAATACTTTTCGTGGGATATTTAAGATTGAAACATTTAGAGAACCGCTATTCCTTTGAGTCACTCAATACCTGTCAGTCTGTTATCCTTCTGAAATTGATGTAAGGAAAAACAAAATTTCCGGAGCTTTGAGGCAAAGGACCTCGTTGAGCATTTTCAGAACTTTGCCGTTATTTTTCTCCGGCGCCAATTTGTTCTAAATATTCAAGATGTTTACGCAAAGTACCTTGGTTTTTCTTAACGAGCAAATATTAATATTCGTCCATGTTGAAAATACATATTATGAATGTATATTATGTAGGTATTATGTTAATAACACTCAGACACAGAACAAACATCAATGTTACAAATGTCACATAAATGTTTGTCCTGGGTGGGGATCGAACCCACGACCTACAGCGCAGAAGGCAGGGTTACTTCCAACTGAGCCATGAGGCCAGATGATTCGATCTCTGACACGTTGACTTTGAAATGTTGACCCTCAACGTCCCACTTGCCCCGCAAAGAATAGGTGGTCATATGGCCTCACAAAATCCTTGAGACATAATTCTGTTGATACACCAACGCTTACGTATTTAATAAGCTTTCAATATAGATGAAAGTTAAAGTAAACAGATTTTATAGAAATGGGATCAATTTATACTGAAATTTTATGTGAAAACCAAACAAATATCAGACAACCAAATTGACATTCATGAGTTTTCGCTGGACCGAAGCTACTCTAGTCTATATTAATCGTGATGTTTGGCCGACATATTGCATACTGGTAACTGGTATAATCATTATATTATAGACATGCTCCGTGATTTTTATTTTTGTGGTATAAACACAACAGAAAAGCTTAACTGGTTTGAGTATTTTATAATTTCTGTGAACGTTGTGATCCCCATTTAGACGTACTTTAAAAATAATAAGGGTTCATAATCAACTTTCGACTAGAATCAAAGAATATTATCCTAGAAAGAAGAATTATCCAAGAATTTTATCCTACAATTTAGCCTTGGTAATATTTATTTTATTTTTATTTATGTAGGTGATGTCAGATTTCAGAGTCAGTTTCATTTTAAAGTTTCAATTATCAGACTCATATTTTGGTTGTTATGAGCAGATAACAGATGGGACATCAGCTCACTCCATCGCTTTTGATCAACAAAAAATGCGCTTCGCTTTCTTAAGTACTGCATGAGTTCTTTGCCGACTATTATACTATACTATATACCCAGCGACAAGATACCCATCAAATTTCACACTATTTGCTTTCCAACGATTTATTACAGCTTATTTCTGGTAAGTAAACTTGTCTTGATAAAAAGTTGAATTAATAGTAGCCGTTTCAGTTTAAGTACAAAAACGATAATTTTAAGGTAGGACATAATTGATACATATATTATATTTAAGTTCTACTGTAACCTACATTATGTTGACCCAAATAAATTAATCTTTAATCTTTAATTTTTGATGATGGTTGGTGGATGATTGGTGTCTCATCCCACAGTTTCTTACCAGACGCAAAAAGTAACATTTCTTGGCAAGTAATAAGCTGGTTTTAATTTGTCGGTCTTTAAATCTTTTAACTATCTCCCACATCTGTGTGGGTTGAAACAACAAATAAATCCAGCAACAAATATTCTATCACATGGACTCAATTTTACATTAATATTTACTATGTTGCAGGTGGCATGGCTTGGAGTCACAAATGTGTGCCAGAAATGGTATATGGGAACACCTGCTTCACATTCAGGGTCCTATTTTATGTGATGAAGTTACGGAACGAGCAGATGGCCCATCTGGTGTTAAGTGGTAACCTCTGCTCACTATGAGCAATAACATTTGGCTCCTACCCTATTTGGTACGACTACGTCTCGTACGTGCCGGAACTCTGAGACCTGAGGGTTGAGGGTCCCGTGCCTGTAATTTCACCGGCTAATCCAAAAACACTACAAAGTCCTATGCTACGAAGACGCTTTAGGAATTTAATTAATTATTGCTTTTTAACTATCAACTTTTCTTGTAGATTAAGAAAATATATTTACAAAACAAGTATCCGATTTTTTTAATTTTTTTTATATTATTTCTTGTCAAAATTTGATAATTTTTTTGAATTGGGTAAATAAAACTTATTTACGTTTCACGCATAATGTTGTTTAATTTAATGAGTCCAGTAGTGTCCTTGCAACCAAGTGCAGAGGTTATGGAGATGGCCACATGATGTTAAGTGGCAACCTTTGCCCATAACAAATCAATTCGACTTGGGTTGTTGTAGGTACTTAGGCATTTCTGCCCCCGTAGCTGAGAGGTGGAATGTCTCAAGTGCCTGTAATTTCACTGTCAATCACTCCTTCCAAAATGGAACATAGTACAGTATTTTTTCTTTATATACTAGAGGGCTTTATCTAACTGCTGTATTTTTAGTATAAATGTACTAGACGTGACTCGGACTACCGCAGTATACTCCACAAATGGCCTTTTCATGTGTTCCGCATGTAAGTAGGTTAGCACTTACCACAGATATTTATGCAAATAGCCTGTGACAAGCTTCCGTGCTGTGCCTTAGGGTATACGATTTATTATATGTTTTCTGTTTAAAAGAAAATTATGTTTACTAGTTAGAGCGTTTACAAAGATAAAATTATGCTAAAAACTAGTTAATATATGTATGAATACAATTAAAGGAAATAAAAACAGTCGCCATTCAAGTTTTAGTGCATGAGGCTTCACAATTAGACTAGTCAGCAATTGCATTATAACAATTGCATTATTTAAGGCGAATATGTCAATAACACCCAGAAACAGAACAAACATCTATGTTCGTCACTCAAATATTTGTCCTGTGTGGGAATCCAATCCACGACCTACAGCGCAGAAGGCACGGTTATACTACCAACTGAGTTGTGAGGTCAGTCAATTATTATTTATATAATTTCTATAACAGTATTTGGTTTTTAGTGATATTTCATGATTATTTAATGACGTCATTGGAAACCCTACAACATTTATTGTATCCATGAAATATATTTTAAGTAAGCGGGTTTGAGGAGCAGAGCACGATGAGCTAAATGACATCTGTCTCCTCAACCGAATATATCAGACGCCCCAAGATGGTGGACTATATTGTCACTGTTTTACATAATATATTTTCAATTCCAATGTTACCTTCTTGTTATTTCCGTTTCAATTTTAACTGAAAGCCCTATAGTACGTTGGGAACGTTATTACATAGTAACGACTCAAGAAGATTGAATTTTACGCCGAGGTAACTTCACCACGCGTGAACCGAAGAAAAATAAAAATAAACAGCAAAGAAGAAGTAAACGCAATAAAACCTTCTAAGTAAACAGTAGAGAAAATGACTTATATTTATATTCCCAACAAATAGGAAACAACTTTCAAGGAAGGTTTTGAATTTCAGCCGCGTTACGAATAAGGCCAGCGCAGACCGAACGCCGAACGAAAAGGAATGTTACGTAGACGTTTTGAAATGAAATGAAATGGAATGAAATTTAAAATTTTATAAGAATGTGTCACAATTTATATGTCGATGGTTACAGTATTCCTTTGTATTGAGTCATCAACTAGCCAAGGATGTCAGTTTTGACCAACTTTGAATTGGAACTGTCAAAATGGTTACTAGTACAATTTTTTTGGCAACTTCCAACCGAATTGTCTCAGCAACATGCTACTAGCCGGACGTAGATATTTATTGTACTGCGTACTCAAAACTCAACTGGCAGCTCCTTATTGCTCTGCACGCTATCCTATGACTGCCCTCACAGCTCAGTTGGTAGTAACGCCTTCTGCGCTGTAGGTCGTGGGTTCGTTAACCACCCAGGACAAACATTTGTGTGACGAACAATGGATGTTTGTTCTTTGTTGGAGTTTGATTATGATTATGTGTATGTATTTAAAAAAGTGTTATATCCGTTGTCTGGTTCCCATGATACAAGCTATGCTTAGCTTACTTTGGGGCTAGATGGCACTGTGCGAAATGTCCACCAATATTTATTTATTATTTTTACTATCCATCCGCTGTACATGCAAAATAAACTAACGTCTTAGTATTTGAGCGACTTTTCATAATAGCTGTTTTTATCGTCATAAAATATATTTAATGTGCCCCGGTCTGCGCTAGCCCTTATATGACTACCTTAATAATTGAGGGTTGATATGTCACTAAGCGAACGAAAAAATGGAATAATACCAGAATTAGTAAGAAAAAAAATATTTTTAAGTACGTCTTATATTATAAGTAAAGAAAGAAAGAAAGAAAGAAAGAAAGAGTAAAATAATTACAAAATTGTTCTTCTATACCATGTTTTCATTAGGTCGCTTTTCATGTCTGTACGGCAGAATTCTTCTATTCTTTAGACCAATGCTGGGTTCTACAACATACGTTCAGTTGTTTCAGTTTGTCCATTTTTTTTCCTTCTTTATTTTATTTTATTTTATGTAATATGTTAACTGTGTGTGTCAAATAAAATATATTCTATTCTATTTGTACGTTGCAATATGTACAAATAAACATATACATATATGGTCAAATTAGCCCGCCCGTTTTTTCATATACACAAAGTAATCGTGGCACTAACATAAATATGGAATCATATATTATTGGAAACATATCGGACATCGCAAGTAATTCAGAGATAAGAGAAAGGTAGTTTGTACATTTAGCGTTTTTATTCTATCACCACGACTCTACTCTCAACACATTCTTCATACTGAGCTGTTCATCGGAAAACAATGGCGGCGGTGAGCTCACCACTTGTCCTCCAAGTAAAATACCAGTTGCGCATCTGCCTACCCCGTTCGGGGAAAATGCGTGAACCTATAATGTTACATAACGCTATACTTTTTTTATGTCTGGATATTCAGGTGTTACGATCCTCGACGATTGGCTGAACTGGGCGCGATAAAATAAAATAGTCGTTCGTGAGCTCATCATGTAGGTAATGTTACATAAAAATGTATGTGTTTATTGTCACATTGACCTTGGCATCATTTGTGAATATGAGGGCCGTTTTGGTGAAAATGGACAACTGGTTTTACAGCTTGTAGCGTAATAAACTGAAAATTTATGTACTTTTAATAGGTTTGGTATTGCTATTTATGCAAAATTTTTTTGTTAAACGAACACTGTAACGCACGGAATTTTGGTACACGCCTGTTTCGGATATGAACCCATCTTCGAATGGAATGTTGAGGTCCGTACTACTCACACAATGCTCTAGTATTATAACCAAATTCAAAAAAAGGAGGAGGATCTAATTCGATTGTATTTTTTATGTTTGTTACCACAAACTCCGTCATATGTAAATGATTTGGGAAATACTTTTTTGATAGAAAGGATACTTTCAGATTTGTCCGTTTTTAAATCAAATAAACTGAAAAAATATGTCTCTATACGAGATAACGAGGAATAATTCTCGTTCATTGGCGATAAAGTCTGTTTTTTGTTTTTTTGTTTTGCGGCGCAAATTATTTTGTTTATAATTAATTTTTCTCTGTTTTGTCTACTATTTGCATTTTAATTAGCCATTGTGCTTCTAAACTAAGATATTCAATTTACTCATAAATATTTATAAATTACTTATTTTCTATAAGCCTGCTATACGACTTTTGTGAATATGTAGATACATTATAAACAAAAATTTGAATATTTCGCGTGGGTTTCGTTTTACCTCATGTGTAATAATTGTTTGTTGATCATTACACATGAATCTTATAGAGATACGCAATACTTAATGACCTGATAAGAACTTCGTTTAAAATAAATAAACTCTTTGTGGCAGAAGGGTATGACGCCTCAAACATAACGACAACTTAAGAACCGGCATCTTCATGGCTTCGAGATTAAGCATCGTTATCCAGTAGGGCAATTCACAGATGAACTGATATTTTATTAATTAGTTTGCAAGTCATTTGTTAATTAGCTTTATGGAAATATTTAGACTTTTATACTACTACTCTTCGAGTCCCTGATTATTTGCCAGTGTGGTGAAAGCATTTAAATGCGCCTCAGGGGCTCCTTTCATGCACTTGACACATGTCTCTGAGTTTTGGACCTTAATAATATATATATTTAATCCGAAAAGCTGATCGGACCAGTGGAAAAGCAATGCTATGAGAGCAGGAAATATTGGAAGCTTTGTGTCAAAATAGCGTTGGATTTTGAAATATTTTAGCTGTAAACTGTTTACGTTGTAGAATATATCTTTCGAGTGCATGAACATGGTATTTTACGTTCAGTTTCAGAACGTTATTGTGAAATATCTGAAAAATATGCGAATGAATAAATTCCCAAATCACTAGGTATTTTTGGACCTACTCAATGTAGACAGACTACATTGTTTAAAGAGCTAAGTCGACTTGTTAAAAACAATGTCAGACGATAACTAAAACTGGAATACGGAGGTAATGAAACTCAAAAAGTCGTTTACTATGGTAAACACAACGATAAAAAAAAAAGTTGGTTTTAAAGGAAAAAGATTACTAAAGATGAAAGTGATGTCTTTTTCATGTAATCTTTCTAGATCTATAGCACGCGCCATAAAAACAGCTTAATATCAGGAGGTTGCGCGACCGCGCGCTTTACGGACGCGACCTCTTGAATAGATAGGCCTGGAAACTGGGTATAGGCTGTATGTAGCACACAATCGCCATGTTACAAGTGGAAACAGGTGACGTTACAAACGAATATAGATTATTTGAATCGCGATCGTTACAACGACCATCTGAACCTACCCTTAGTAGGTACACCGTCGCATTCTCATTCAGATTTAAAGGTCAGGACTGCCACGTAATAGTTTTTTTTATATTATTTAGGGGATGGAATGAACTGACGGCCCACCTGGTGTTAAGTGGTAACCGCTGCCATGGACAACAAGAATACGAGTCAAGTCCTCTGCGTTGAGTCGGGGATGTTACGTCTCATGCGCCTGCAATTTCACCAGCGTCCACTCCCTTCCACCGGAATAGAGGAACACGAGTGCATCATCATTGCTTGGAGGTATACCAGGTGTGGTGGCAGTACTTCTCTGGGCGAACTTAGCACAAGTTCTGCTGCTTGGGTTGCTCCTTTCGCACCACCCGGGCGACACGTGTATTCAATGGGTAATCACCTACGGACGCGAGCAATGTGGACCCCCAAAACAAGATAGGAACAACACAACAGGAAACCTTACAAAGCAGCCTGAAACAGAAGCATTACTCAAACAAAACAAGAATCCAATTAGCAGACCCTGAAAACGTGTTTTCTCTTGTAACTAATGAATACGTTTACGAGTATAAGGCTTACGGAAAGTGATCCTGTTATTTGAAGGATGAGAGTACTTTCAATGACTTCACTGACTGACTCGGGGGGATTAGAAATGGGGATGCCAAAACCACGATTATACTATATTTCTGTATACCTTTTTTTCCAATCCAGATAAATACGCATTGTCCCATTTTTCCCACATTTTTTTTGTAATACACTTACAGAACGAGCTGACGGCCCACCTGGTGTCAAGTGGTAACCTCGGCCCATAAGAACCGATGCGACTTGGGTCCTCCCCTACTAGGTACGACAAGACCCAACTCGCATCGTATGCGCCCGTAACTCTGGGACGTGTTGGTGGAATATCAAAGTAAAAAAAAAAAAAAAAAAAAAAAAAAAAAAAAAAAAAAAAGTATAAAATAATATATTAAAAAATATATATATATAATATTAAAGTATTTACGTAATAGTAAAGGTTTTAAGCCGTATACAAAAATTTTGCTATTTAATGCATTAGTTCGGAGTCGTTTAGAGTATGCTTGTACTGTTTGGAGTCCCTTTTATAGTAAACATTCACAGCATATTGAATGCATTCAACGTAAATTCACTAGACATTTAGCTTTTCACACACATAACTTTTCCTACAGATGTCCGTATAATCAGCGTCTATCAAAGTTTAAAATGATTTCTCTTCGTCATCGTCGTCAACTTCCAGATTTGTGCTTTTTACATAAATTCATTAATGGCAAAATACATTGCAGTCAACTTTTAGAGCGGTTCCTCTTTCTGTTCCTCACAAGTACCCTCGTAAACCTATCAATAATATATTTCATACACCTTGGTGTAAAACAAATATTGGTTTGCAACTACCCTCGACACGTATATGTAATGAATACAATAACCTCAACCAAAAAATTACAAACTAGGATATATTTTCAAATAAATGACAAATATTCAAAAAGTTACTACTGAGCCACTTTGGCTCTTCTGCTTAATTTAATTTATATGTCTTACTCTTCTTATTCTTACTTCTTAGTCTTACTTAATTCATTTTAACCTTCAATGTTTTAAGTATTTATTTCCTTTTTTATTAATTTTCTGTGTTATGGTAAATGTTATGTACACATATTATTGTCATATGTATCAGAACTGTTTTTTTGTTATTCTATTTTAGTTTAATTGTGTAATATATATGATGTTTGTGTACTTAAATAAATAAATAAATAAATATCTCATATGCCT
This sequence comes from Chesias legatella, assembly GCA_947359385.1. Classification (NCBI taxonomy): domain Eukaryota; kingdom Metazoa; phylum Arthropoda; class Insecta; order Lepidoptera; family Geometridae; genus Chesias; species Chesias legatella. The sequence goes on along the minus strand of OX375786.1, from coordinate 2,636,956 downwards.
GTAATTTCAGCGGAAACCACACCTTTCAAACCGGAACACAGTAATGCGAAGGTTACTGCTTGGCGGCAGAAATGGGCATGGTGGCAGTACTTACCCTGACGAACTTGGCGAGAGTCTACTGCTCTTGAAACTTCACTACTGACATTACGGGGTCTGTACCACTAGTCACACCGCGCTACCTATAACTACATCAAGCTTGCTACATATTCTATGCAAAGTCAAAGTCAAAAACTTGATTTCCATAGAATTCATAAAGAAATGGCTTGGAAACATCAATAATATTCATATGGTCACGCGTACTTATCGCTAAGCATGGCGCCTGTTCAAACCCTATCCGACCTTCCATGGGGAAGAACAGACAAGAAACAACAATGCAACGCTAGCACTAGATAAAATCACTTTTTTCTGTGATTCAGGAAGAGCTCAAGTAAAGTAACAATCCAATTAGAGGACAGCCAGGAGCGTGTGTTCTACTTGTTACAACTAATGAATATGTATTCAGGAGTCGAAGGAGCTTAAAAGTAAAAGGCTTCTAGGTTTTTGTACGAGTACACGACAAAAATAAAATAGGTTTAAAAATACCGTTACTCTTGTCAAATAATATGCTACAAGTGAATTTTTATTATAACGCAGCCTTTTGAACAGATGAAGGATCTCATTCTGCTAGGAGTGCATGTTTGATGAAAATAAGTTAAGTTGAGGATCATAAAACGATCGTGTTCTCTTCACAGATCGGTTATTGCCACAGCAGGAGGTAAAATTGGAAATAATAATAATAATAACTTAATTGATCTGATGTATAAGTTGACTCAGAGGACTAAATCTTGTCTAGTTATTGAGTACTAACATCTTTAAATTATAAGCTTTTACTAACCCCATGGACTGTAATTGTCTAAATAAAGAAATTAAATTATAATAATAAATTGTGG